>MU090026.1:0-22472 GCA_014858505.1 Corymbia citriodora subsp. variegata
TACATCTGTCAACATTTTCCACTTGTCTGATGGGGACAACTGGGTATTGAAATCTTGGGGCGATGTTAGTCATCTCAAGCAAACAGAATATCTTGGAACAGGGTTTGGTGGGGATAGATCTTCTGGTTAGATCACCTATGCTAAATGCTGTTTCAGCAGCCCTCCTAATAATGAGGTACGGTGAGACCAAAATCAATGGGAAGAATCGAGAGATAGCATATATTGATTCTTCTAACAACAGGCATTATTTATCTAAATGGCCGAGAAGAGGCCCATCCTAATGGTCACTCAACTGAAGTGTTCTGGTGCCCCAATTTTTAGAAGTACCCACATAAATTTAAATTGCTTGACATCGTCGATTGTGTCCAGCCACTTACTCAACTCCTTTTATTAGTTATACAAATCTCATAGATGCGTCAGAGTACCTTCAGGTATTGGTAGTTATATCTGATTAATATCTCTTGCTGGTCCTATATTCGCAGCTTTCATTATACGTTTCTTCTTGAGCGTTGTGCATTTAGCAAGCACGAATTCATTTGATGAGGTCTGCTTGATTTAGGTCTCCCTTCGAATGCTTACCTGTTTTATCCTCTCGTCAACGATGTTTCGTGCTGTTGGTTCACGCGGCTCTATTGGTGGCATTCAGTCCTACATATGATAAACTAAGGTCAGTCAAACCGTGGATAAATATGTTTGGATAGCGTTCGAGATCTAAACCTGTCGGATTGTTTGCCAGTTTTTAAATCCTTGCATAAATACCACAATACACAAGTTTTCATCAGCCACATTACATTCCATTCTCTATTTCTTTTAGACATACAAGTTTGCATCTTTCTATCAAACTGAAATGACCTAAGTACCTTATTTAAAAGAGAGAGCCCCAACTTCTCCTACTCTTAAACCTCCCACCTACCACCACCCTCTACTTCCAACCACCAAACACCAAACCCGTTGCCTCTCACGACGTTGTCGACGCGGCAGGCCTTAAGAATTGTTGTTGAGAAAGACCGTTCAGCTAATGCATAAAGATTCTTGCGAGTTGTTCCTAGTTGTCTGTCTCTCTCTATTTCTCTCTTTTCATTTGTTGGATTCCTAGAGTTCGTGAATAATGAAGAGAGTGCTGTTCGACTGAGGAATAGTAACTAGATTTTGTTTCTCCCATCCTATCTGCCTCGATGAGGCATTTAACCTCGCCAAGACTGGAAAATCTATTTATTTTATTTTATCGTTCACAAATTGCCACATCATTTCATGAGTGAAAGCGGTTTGAATATTATATATACAAGTAGCCCTAATGATATCGTGTGCGTATTTTGGATTAAACGAGGTGAATGACTTAAAAGAGTCCAAATCGAACAAATATAATATTCAAGAACCAATTTGAAAATTGAGTAAGAGATCAAGTATCAATCGTGCCATTGATTCCTTTCTTTGGACTATATTATCTACTAAATCTCACTTGGTGTTAAAGACCTATTGAGAAGCACGATTTACTCACTTGGTCCTCAACACTAGGGACTCGGGAACCATCGTTGGGGTTTTCGTGTCCATACGTAGGTATTCAGGTTCAAACGCCGATATATTGTCATATTTTAAAAAATGATTGTCAATTTTTTAAAGAGGAAATTATTTTCTTTAATTTAAGTATAGATTTTTCGTTGACTCATTTTCTTAAGAATCAATAGATGAAAGATGTTTTCTTGAAAAAAAAATTTGCAAAACAAATGAATTTTACATTTGGAAAATAATAACAAAAATATACTTATTTTACATAAAATTAACCAAATTGCACATCACTTTTTGTTCCTGCACAATAACCTATGAGACATTAAAAAGAGAAGTGGTGCCATGCAAACAAAGCAGAATACTTATAGACATGTTTCTTTTTCGTTTTCGAACGAAATAAGAGCAATGAGTGCCACTCATATAATAGAGTCTTATGGTTTGCACCGTTGGATTTGTTAGGTAAACGTGTTTAAGTTTAATTTGTAAATGTTTTTGGGACAAAAAACTGTGGGTGCAAAAAACAGAAAAATCTGAATCAAATTTCGAAAGAGGCAACAAGCAAACCAAAATATTGAATCAAAATTAAATAGGATTCATAAATTACGTAGTAGTAATTAATCAAGAGAGGAAGTAAATTGGAATCAAGAGATTGGACCAAACTACTGGACATGGTCAGAAAAGAAATAGACTTATATAATAAAATGAAGGATCTGTTTGTGTGATAGAAAACAATTTTTTAGAAATTTTTAACGAGCTCTGCCAAAAACCTAGTCGGTGGACGAAAAGTCTTTTCCTTAGCATGAAAGCAACGAGTTGAGATCAAGAAAAGTAACTTCATTTTCTGACAAGAAAGAAATCAATTTTTCGAATTTCTTACTGCGTGTTCGAGGAGAAAGAATATATCCCATTATGTCTATTTCCTTATCTCTCAACAATTTTTTTCTTTATTTTCTCTGGTAAGTCTATATGTTTTTTGCACAAATCTTGTCTACTGTCTCTTGAATATAATTCATATGATCCCATGATAAGTTTTCCTAATTTCTCTGTAATTCTTGTTATTTTAATAGATTACTGAATAAATAAGGAAGATGTCGATATGAGTTGCTTTTAATGGATGCACCTAGTATCAAATACTTAGATTTTCTTTCCGTTTGTTTTCGGCACAAACAAACATTAGATAAGGATTTACTTTCTCTGAATCTGAATTTTCTTAATATATTTTTCAGCGACAATAAGTTATCGACAAGACTTTTAATCGTGCTTGGAATAACACAAGGGCAACCTATAACCATACTATAAAATATAACCTAGCTTTTTGGCACACCTCACTCTATAAATTAGGAGCAAGAGCACAGGGCCCAAGGCAATTGGCTCTCCACGACCAAGCTCATCACTAAAGATAGAGAGCCAATCCCAATAGAATATGTCTAGGGTTCCAAATGAAACTCAGACCGACCTTAAAACCGTTCGTTTTTAAATCTCATCTCGCCACAACAAAGATCATTGACGATAATATATGTTAAAGTATTTTGATAGAACACGTCTTCTTTTTGTATGTGTGGTTTTTTTTTTTTAATTTATGAACAAATTATCATATGTAAAAATTATATTCAAATAATAAAAATCACTATTCCCTTAAAACAAATAAAAGGGTTTCAAAAGATAACTCAAATAGTTACAAAATTCAGAAAAAAGAAAAATTCAGACGGTTGTCTGGTTCAACTGCAACCCCTATGACGGCGGGCCACGGCAGGGAGCGGTGGTCATGGATGCTGACGACAGGAGAGAGAAAGAGAGACAGCGAATGGTATGACATGACGTGGACTCCACGCGCGTCACGCGCGTCAAAGCACAGTTGACTGTTTTATTCTAACATAGCAAGCACAATCTACGGTGTTCTCCGACAATCACTCAGTTAGGTTGGGCGAAGACCTCGTGATCGTGGAAAGGGCGACGCCTCGCGCTTTGTCCGTAATCGATCGTGTATGAACTTTTCTGCGAAAGATATGAAGACGAAATCCGCACGGCGTTGCTCTGCAACTTCTCGTGTACGTATCGATCTTTCACACCGGGAAGACAGGCGACGACCCACGTCACCCGATCGATGTATTTGACCATCACGCGTTCAGAAACTTCGTTGAGATTGATGGTCTACTTTGCTTCTATGTCAAAACACTTCGCAGCTCGCACGTTGTCAATCGCAACTCGGTTGATCGGTCCACGGGGATCAAGGATAGAAGGTCTAGAGCCAAATCGGGTGCCCGCCATGTCGGATTCGAACTCGAGGTCTGATCCTGTACTCTATTGTAGCCCACTTTTTTTCTGTGTGTGTTGAAAGATTTCGCGAAATATGGAGGATGATGAAAACGTCTGGAATCGGTGAGCTTAATTTATCTTTTGGGCGTGTGCTCTGTTTTTTGTCATGTTGGTTGGTGATGATGAGAACTTGCTGCTTTCTTGCTGCTAACAAAGCAAATGATCAATTGATTGTTCCAATCGATCGAGTGGACTTTCGGACCATTTTTCAGTCGGATGTCGCTGTGTGAGCGTCTTAATTTGTGTTCGCTGTTCATCTTCAAGTGCCTGAGGCTAACCAGTACTCTCTTTTCCTGGGTATCTGTCAGGGTTGCTGCTGATAAGGACTGCAACGGCATTGCACAGTCAGTTCAGATCGGCGAAGACTATGCTGAAATTGTTGTCGTGCGTCACGGTGAAACAGAGTGGAATGCTGATGGAAGATTTCAGGTTTTCTATGCTTCTGGATTTCTCTCTAGCCTTCTAATTTTGTAGAAATTGCTGATTACCATTACGATATAGAAAGTTGCATCTAGTGCAATGTATGATATTTGCCCATTGTGTTACAAAATTCCGTGCAAATGTTTACTTAAGAGAGGCATCATTTTGGTGAATGACATCGGTTCTTGTCAAGCTATGTAGCTGCATTGGGCTACTTAAATCTGTAATTGCGTTGTGAATCCATCAGTACAAGCCCGCTTGAGAATACTAAGTTGATGTTCATACTTCCCTTTTCCTATGTAAAATTGGAACCTGTAGTGGCAAGGAAGCCCAACAGATGATAGAGAAGATGTTATGGCAAAGAATACGTACACTCTACTGAGAAGGTTTCATATATTCTATTACAGCTTTTGTGATTAAGCGAACAATATTCATTCCATGATAGGACATGCCTAATAAATTAGAGAAAAAGCATTGCTAGCTTGTGGTTGCTCCACTTATATGCGTGGGTTTAAGCAAATATATATCTAATTGTGCTTATATCTGCCATCTCATGCATTTTGTTTAAAAATTGATTTCTGCCTCTTTTTCTATTTACCTTCAAATTTAATTTCATTACATTTAATAGGGGATTCTGGATGTTGAATTGAATGAAATTGGGAGGCGGCAAGCAATTGCGGTGAGTAATTTTTGTGATATGTCATCCCTTTCTTTGGATTGACAAACAGGTTTATTACATCTTTCGTTATTTTCCCTGAAAGGTGGGTGAAAGGCTGTCCAGAGAAGGTAAAATCTCTGCAATTTACTCATCTGACCTAAAACGAGCTTTAGAGACGGCAAATCTGATTGCAGCTGCTTGTGGTGGACTGGAGGTATGAATGTAGCGAGATTGTTCTTGATCTAGCATTTCCATTTTTGAGAATCATATATGAATTTTGGCGTTATTCATTTGGGGATATAAAACCCAACATATACGTAATTTTAGAGTGATGTAGTGAGAATGTTCTTGATTGGACATTTCTATTTATGAGAATTCCGGAGGAGTTTTGGCATTATCCATTTGGGGGTACAGAAACCAACATATGCGTGAATTTCAACCAGTGATGTAGGGCTATAAGATTCCATTGGACGTTATCTTTATATGTTGGAATGTTCAGAATGTTGTAAAAGTTCGTGTTCATCCTTGCTGTTCGATTAATGATTGGGTCCTCTGAAATGTCTTGCATGTTGCTTTTGAATGAGAATCTAGGTTATCAAGGATCCAGGTCTGCGGGAAAGAAATCTTGGGCAACTTCAAGGCCTTCAGCCACACGTTGCAGCTAGTGTTTGTCCTGAAGCCTATAGAGCCCTTCAATCGCAGAGGACAGATTTAGAAATTCCGGTGGGTTTTAATTTGCACTGAGCTCGACAAGAAGCACCTGACTTTGGTCAATTTTCATTTTGCCAATAACTTTCAATATGGAAACAATGCATAATGTGGATATTGCCAAATTCATAGTTTTTGTGATTGGAGTTGTTCAATGGTTCAGGTGACGTGTTCTTTTCTGTATGTTGTGTACTTAGCTGTAAGTTCAGTCCATTCATTTGGTTGTTTAATGGATTCACATCTTACATGTTCTTTTTAATCTGTAAAACATAGTAAAGCTTGCATGTCTTATGTTAGCCGTCACAAAACCAAGGATTACAAGATAAAACACTTAAGTAAGCTTTTAGCAGTCTGCAGGGTTCAAATCGGTTCATTAGTGGAATGTCTAATCAGCGTTTCTCTTGTTTCTTCTACACAGGGTGGTGGTGAAAGTATTGATCAGCTTTATCAGCGTTGCACTACGTGTTTGCAAAACATCAGTATGAAGCACAGAGGTAAAGAGATTATTTACGTCACTTATCCCCAGGTTTGTGGAGTGTTCTACTAGCCTAAATGGATGTTGGTAGTTTTATACATGAAAGTGACTCCTTGCATAGTGTTGACCAGGCATTATAATACTCATGTTTCACCAGATCGAATCTCCATAGCTTCTTTTCAGAGGAGTTTTTCCGGGATTACCTTTTGTCGGTCTTGAAAACTAAGCATCACAGGATATGGTGAACAACTATAATTGTTGTTTTAATGCTATCTAAGACTTTACTGATGCTTGTTGCTTTTAAATGCCCCTTCTCGGGTTTGCTTGCTTTGTGATAGCATGAGAAAGATGAGGACGAGGATGACCATGATTGAATTGCGCTTTCTGTTCACTACTAAAGAGTTTCTGATACAATTTAAGTTGAAAATAGAAATTGCAAATTAAACTTTTCTTCACTGTGCAGGAGAGCGAGTAGTAGCGGTCACTCATGGTGGTGTACTCCGAACGCTTTATGCATGGGCTTGCCCTAATCAACAGTTGTTGAAGTTCTTGAATACTTCTGTTAACATTTTCCACTTGTCTGATGGAGACAGCTGGGTCTTCAAATCCGGGGGTGATGTTAGTCATCTCAGCCAAATAGAACATCTAAGAACAGGGTTTGGTGGGGATAGAACTTCTGGTTAGATCAACTCTTCCGGATTTTGTTCTAATGGCCCTAACCTGTAATGACCAATGACAAGGCCTACTGAGAAGCATAAGTCACCCACTTGCTATTATGTTAAAGGATAATTTCGTTCTTGGTCCTTACTTTGTGCGATTTGTCCAATCAAGTCCTTGAATTCTCGATTGGTGCTATTGAATCACCTCTAGTTTTTGTGATTTCTGTAATCAAGTCATTTTGTCCTTAATTAACTTAACTGTTCTAACATGGCTGCTGATAGGGCAATGAAAAGAGGGAAAAAAACAGAGCATATGTTTGGAAAATATGCTTAACAAAGAGGGAAAAAAAAGCAAAAGGTTGAGGAAGAATTTTGTCAAAAAAAAGAAGTTTTAATGAGCTTTAATGTTTCAAATTAGCAATTATAAAAAAATTTACCATTTTTTGTAACTCTTCCTATTAAGTATGATCTTGGAAAGCCCTATTATTTTAAATTTCTCTGTCATAAAAATGAACCATATCAAAAGTATGCAATAGAAACCCCATACCTTCGTTTAGGTATCCTTAATTCATATGTCCTTCTACATCAATATATGAAATCTATCATTGGGCATGCATTGTTACACCATAATGTCCATTACTTGAAAATCATGCCCAAGTTCATCCATTAAACATCGGAACAGACCTTCGGCTCGTCTGAGTAGATCAACAAAAGAGAGCCTAAGTCCAAGCCAGTAAATATACTTAGTTGGACTTACCTCCATTCAAAAATTTAAACTAATGAGTTTTAGGCTAACTAGAATTATATTAATTATTGTATACTATACCAATTCTCCGATATGAGTTTTCTCTAACCTAATTCACATGCATCCTAACAAACTACAAATAGAAAATTTCTAATTATTATGGATAAGTTCATTAGAAGTTTTGAACTTATCATGAAAAGTATAATTGGGTCCTAAAACTTGTAAAAAATGTAATCAAATCCTAAAACTTGTACTTATGTCGTAAAGTTAACACCGTCAATTAATTCAATGGAAAATGCTGATGTTTTAATTTTAAATTAATTTCTCTCTCCTAGTTGATATTTTGTATTGCTTTCTTTTTAAAGTCTTATTTAAATTAAATTTAAAAAAAAAAAAAAGCCAAAATTTTATTTAGAAACTAAAAGAAAAGGAGAGAGAGAGAGAGAGGCTAGGCAGGGCTAGGCAGGGCCATGCTAGTAGGTGTCGCCACCATCACCACCCATCACTAGAAAGGCCGGTGACCTTTGCCAACCCTAGGCAAGGTTGGCCAACCTTCGCTAGTCCTGAGCGAGGTCTTGTTGGTCTCGAGCGAAACTATTGGCCTCATACGCTCTTTAAGCTTGGGCTTGCACTTTGGCGCCTAGATTTGAGTGACGCTAGCACTTGCCCAAGCTTCATGAGTGTTGCTGACAATCGCCTAAGGCTGGTGAGGCTCGCTGGCTCTAGGTAACTATCGACGTCACATAGATCTAGGTGGGTACCTAGATCTAAGCACTCTCGCTTTGGCCAATGAGGATTGCCTGCCTTGCCTAGCACCAGCAAGGCCTTGTCCGGAGTTGGCAAGGGTCGGCCACCCTCACCCAGGGCCGACAACCTCTGCTAGCCCCTCCAATAATGGGCGGCAATAGTAGGGCCCATCGGCATGACTTTGCCCTACCCTCCTCTTCTCTCTCTTATTTTTTTCATTTTTTTTTTTATAAATAAACTGTTAGATTTTTTTATTTTTTAATCTGATTTAAATAAGATTTTTAAAAATAAAAAAATAAAAAAAAATGCCAACTAGGAGAGAGAAATTCATTTAAAAATGCCACGTCAGCATTTTCCGTTAAAAAAATTGAATGTGTTAACTTTAAGACTCAATTGTATTTTTGTGACAAGTTTTAAGACTTTTAATGAACTTATCATTTTTATTTAAAATAGGAAGTTTCATACGAAATAGTATACAATATAATGAATAACTTGCGCAAAGAATGTATCCTAACTTTACTCAAATAAAAAATTGAGGCTCACACAATGCACATGCATACTACCAAATTTCGATAAGAATGATAAGGTGTTACAACAACGCACTATCTCTTACGTGAAGATTTAATGGAAAAACTATAGTGAGAGGATGCAAGATACAAATATCCTCCCCTATTTAAAAATTGAGGTATGTCTAAATTTTTAGGATGAAATTTTTGTAAGAAGGGTAAATTATAATATATAGATAGTGTGGAGGCAAGATGCAAATACCTTCGTTACCAAGTCCAGCCCATTTTCTTCTTCATTCAATAGATTTGGGCGTGAGCAAGCAGTGAAGTAGTGGATTAAATCTAAAAAGAAGAGACGCCCAACCGCGAAGGAGGGAAAGAAGAGTGGAGAGAGAAATTTCCGCGCGTTCGCGATCTGGACGTCCCAACAAGCCAGATCAACTGCAAATTACAATGCGTGGTAAGTATTCAAATCTATTATTTATTTAATTGGAGTAATTTTTGAAATTCGGTTTAAATTTGGAGTCTTAGTTAAACTTGAACTATGAGGTTCGATTGAGGTGCTATTGAGCATTAGATTTATATGAAAATTGTGGGAGAAGTATAATTTTAGTGCCTTATGTATGACATTCATTTTAGTGCCATAACTTTTCGACAGCTCACTTAAGTGTCAAATTTTTTGAAAAATAACATTTTAGTGCCATCGCCAATCTGCTTGGCCGAAAATCCTATGTGGATTTTTTATTAATATTTTTAATTGATGTGGCTTACCAAAACCTATGGATGCTGAACAATGTCATTTAACCAACTTTTCGCGGATTAGTTAAATGTCAAATTTTTTGAAAAATAATTTTTTTATTGTCAATTTTTTTGAAAAGTAACTTTTTCAATGCCAAAATTTTTTTAAGAATACTTTCTTCGGTGTCAGTGAAAATTTGGCATTGAAAAATTGTTTTCAAAAAATTTGGCAATGAAAAAAATCATTTTTCAAAAAAATTGGCATTTAAGTGAATCGCGAAAAGTTGGTTAAACGACTTAAGTGCCACGTTAGCTAAAATTTAATTAAAAAGGTCACGTGTTAACTGTGACTAGAATATCTCGCCAGAGGTACTTAAATGATCATTTTTCTTCAATTTTGGCACTTAAGTGAGCCTACAAAAAGTTGTGGCATTAAAGCAAGCGTCGTGCATGAGTTAAGGCACTAATAGTATACTTCTTCCTATAAATTATAGATAAGGTTGTTGTGGAGTTGTGGGGTTTGACGAAAATCGATTTTGAAGTATGGTTTGATCAAAATGAATTTCTAAAATGTCTTGTTTGAGGTATGCATAATGGACAATACGCATAACGAATAATGATGAACATTGCCTGCACATGAGTTTCTTCATTGGCGTGTAAGCGTTGGCTTTTTAATAAATAAGCGTAATTAGTCAATTTGTTCATTAGAGTAGTGCATTACTCGATTTTTAATATCGTTTTTTGAATAATTGTAGGTATACGAGTGTGTAAGCTTAATTAACCATTGTAGGATGATTTTTAGCTTTCCCATGTGAATGATACTATCTCTTCTTTGTCTTTGAAAGATCATGTTTCAAAAGCAATATGAATTAGATATATTATAAGTTAAGAAACATCATTTTAATTACACAAAGTATGGATCAAGCACTTACTAATATTTTGTCTATTTGAAATAGAAATGTATAGGTTGATTATTATTTGAGTTGATTGCATGTAAATGGTTTACAAAAAGTTCATGATTTATGAAAGGTACATCCATATATATTGAATCGTCAAAAGTGATATTATTTGGTTATTTGAATCTGAGTTTTGAAATGGCTTTCAGTGTTGATTATGGGTTATTGGAAAGTGAGTTGGTAGATTATGCGTAGTGTCTCTATGAACCCAGTAAAGGGTTTGTGGATCTGCATACAAATTTTAGTTTTGGGAGTACCACTAATAATATAAGTGGAGACCAAGCGAGGGGGCATCATGGTCACTTTTATCACGATTAGTTACGTGTGATCATGATTTGATACTTGAGCATTAAATTTGTCAATGAAATATATCATTGATATGTCATTTGACAAGATTGATCAGTGGACTAGACAAATACTTAGTGATGAAAGGGGTATTTATGCCATGAGTATAGCTATGTTGAAATAAGATACAGCTCATTTTGATCTTAAAGATTTGTTATACTTTGGAATTAGTGTAAATGAGTTATGTTTTATTTGTGTCTTAAATGTGTATAGTACATGTTCGATATGCATAGAAGTGATGGATTACTTAGTGGGACGTTGCTCATTCTGTTCATTTACTTGCCTTTCAAATTTTTCTGCAAGTTACAAATAAGACGAGAGCATTATTGTAACGGGTAGTGGGGATTTTGGGTTTGAGTTGTATATGGCTTTTATAAGTTTTTGACTTGGTTGCTAAATATGTGTGTGTCTATATATATATATCTTATGGATGAATTATGGAAAATTCCAATAATGCAACTAGATTGACTTTTTATCAAATATATTTGACTGAAAGGATGGCCATGCCATTATCCAATTCTTGTTGAGTTAGGGGTGTGACAATAATATTCCTCTAAAGCATCTTGACAAAACTCCTCCTTTTCGTATGGACGATTTTTTTCTTTTTTTGAATTTGTGAGAAATTACAACTTGTAAAAATATTTTTCAAACGAAAAATTCACCATCCCATTCAAACAAATGAAAGGGTTTCCAGAGAGCACAAGTAGTTACGTAATCTAGAAAATGAAAAATTCAAATGAGTCTATTTGGAGGAATCAAATCTCGGCGCAAGTACAAATGCGGGGCCTAATTTAACGGTGGTTATGGTGTACAACTGCAACAGTAATAACTACCTAAATATTTCACGAAGACGAAGACCACGTTGTTATCGTTTACTGAGAAGACCGAGACGAAGATCAACGACTCCGAATCAATGTATGTTCCTGTAAAATGTTCAGCGACTCCGCCAAGATTAATGGGTCTACATTTGCTTATTGGCCAAAACATTTCGCACGGTGTCGCTCCTTGAACTCGAAGGTTGGGACTGGAAACTCCGTTCATCGCTTGTCAACGGCGATCAAGGACGCCCTGTCCAGAGCCAAATCGCAAGCCTGCCATGTCGGATTTGAACTGGAGGTTTGACCTTGTCCTCTGTTTTTCATCGACTGTTTTCTTTGTTTGTCCAGAAGTTCCGCTAAATTTGGAGGATAATGAAAACCTCTGGAATGGGCGAGCTCAGTTTAGTTTCGTGGGTGCGTTCTGTTTTTTGTCATGTTGGTGATGACGAGAACTTGCTGCTGATAAAGCAAATGATCTATTGACTGTTCCAACCGATCAAGTGGACTTTCCATGTTATTTCTTTGGTTTCACTTGTTCGCGGATCCTCTCGGACCATTTTCCAGACCAATGTCGCTGTATGAGCGTCTTAATTTACGTTTACTGTTCGTCTTTTTATCTTTTACTTTTGTCCTTTTGCGGTAGCTTCCGTCTTAATATGCGCGAGGCTAGCCAGTACCCTCTTTTCGGGGGTTAACCATCAGGGTTGCTGCTGATATTGTTTGCAATGGTGATGCTAAATCGGTTTCAATTGGGGTAGAGTATGCTGAAATCGTTGTAGTGCGTCCCAGTGAAACGGACTGGAATGCTGATGTAAAATTTCAGGTTTTCTACCTTTTGGGTTTCTCTTTAGCCTTCTAATTTTGTAAAAATTGCTCATTACCTATCACAATATAAAAGGCCCATGTGGTACGCCAGTTGATTTTTGTCCATTGCATGACAAACGAACAGAAGGATACAATGAAAATCTTTAGTAGATAGAGGCATCATATTTGTGAATGATATCACTTCTCGCCAAGCTATGTAGCTGCATTGGGCCACACATGTCTGTGATTGCATTGTGATTCCACCGCTACAAGCCTTTGCTCAAGAATACCATGTTGATTTTCCTACTTCTCTTTTCCGATATAAAATTGGAACCTGCAATTGCAAGGTAACATTCAGGGCGAGCCCAAAAGATGATAGAGAAGATTTAATGGCAACGAATATGTACACCCTGCCGCAAAGGTGTCATATCTTTTATTACAGCTTTTGTGAGTAAGCTATCGATATCCTTACATGGTAGGACATGGCTAATAGAATTAGAGATAACGCATTTCTAGATTGTGGTTTCTCCGCATTTGAGTTTAAGCAAATATTTCTCTAATTGTGGTGACATTTGCCATCTTATGCAATTTTTTTTGGTCAGAATATTATTCATTTTGTTTAAGAATTGATTTCTCCCTCTTTTTCTATTTACCTTCAAATTGATTTTTTTCATTAAGTTTAACAGGGAACTCTGGATGTCGAATTGAATGAAATTGGGAGGCAGCAAGCAACTGGATTGAGTATTTTTCTAGTGATATGTGGTCTCTTTCTTTGGACTGAACGATAGGTTTGTTAACATCTTCAATTATTTTCCATGAAAGGTGAGGGAAAGGCTGTCCAGAGAAGGTTAAATCTCTGCAATTTATTCATCTGACCTAAAATGAGCTTTTGAGACGGCAAATCTTATTGCAACTGCTTGTGGTGGACTCGAGGTATGAATTGCATTTTGGTAATATCCAATTGGTGGTACAAAATCCACAGATAAGTAAATTTTAGACAGTGATTTAAAGCTAAAAATTCCAGATGTTATCATTATTTGTTGGAAAATTCAGGATGTTATAAAAGTTCGTGGTCATTCTTATGGTTCGAGTAATGATTCGGTCCTCTGAAATATCTTGCATGTTGTTTTCATGTGAGGATCTAGGTTATTAAGGATCCAAGTCTACGGGAAAGAAATCTTGGGGTGCTTCAAGGTTCAGCCACATGCTGCAGCTAGCGTCTATCTTGAAGCCTATAAAACCTTTCAATCTCAGAAGACAGATCAAGAAATTCCGGAGGGTTTTGATTTGCATAGAGGTCGACAAAATGCACCTGACTGTCAATTTTCATTTTACCAGTAACTTGCTATAAGGAAACTATGCATATGTGGATATTGCAAAATTAATAATTTTTGCCATTGGAGTTGATTATTGGCTCGTGGGATGTTTTCTTTTCTATATGTTGTATACATAGCTATAAAAATTTCAGTCCCATTTTTTTGGTTGTTTAATGGATCCACACCTTACATGTTTTTTTTTAATCCGTAAAACATAGTAAAGCTCACATGTCGTGTGTTAGGCTTTACAAAACAAGGGATTACAAGATAAACATTTATTGAGAAAGAGTTTGGTAGTCTGCAGAGTTCAAATTGCTTCACAAGTGGAATGCCCAATCAGTCATTTCACTTGTTTCTTCTGCACACAGGGTAGTGGTGAAAGTATTGATCAGGTTTATCCGTGCAGCACTACGTGTTTGCAAAACATCAGTGTGAAGCACAAAGGTAAAAAGACTATTAGTGTTGCTTATCCGCTGGAATTATGTTCTACTAACCTAAATGTGATGTTAGTAGTTTCATACATGAAAGTAACTCCTTCCATAGTGTTTGACCGGGCACTACAATACTCATAATTTGCCAGTTTGAATCCCCATGGCTTTTGTTAAAGGAGTTTTTTCCGAGTTGTCCTTTTCAGTCCTGAAAGCTAAGCATCATACGACTGGTGAACAACTGTGGTTGTTGTAGACTTTGTTGATGCTCTTTGCTTTTAAATGCCCTTTCTTGTGTTTGCTTCCTTTGTCATAGCAAAAGATAAGACAAGGACAACGGGGACCATCATTTAAATGCGCTTTCCTTCTCCGCTAAAGAATTTCTGATACAATTTTAACTGGAACCAGAAATTGCAAATAAAAGTTTTTTTCACTCTGCAGGAGAGCGAGTAGTAGTGGTCACTCATGGTGGTGTACTCCAAATGTTTCATGCGCGGGCTTGCCCAAATAAACAGTCTGTGAAGTTCCTGAATACATCTGTCCACATTTTCCACTTGTTTGATGGGCACAACTGGGTCTTAAAATCCTGGGGTGATGTTAGTCATCTTAGCCAAATAGAATATCTGAAAATAGGGTTTGGTGGGGAGAAAACTTCTAGTTAGATCAGCTATTTTGGATGCTGTTCTAGTAGTGAGTTATGATGAGACCTACTGAGAAGCATGATTTACTCGTTATTGTCTTAAAGATAATTTCATTCTTGATCCTTCCGTAATGCGATTTGTCTAATTGAAGTCCTTGAATCCTTAATTTGCCTATTGGATCCTTTACTTTTTGTGATTTCTGTAATCGAGTCATTTTGTCCTTAATTAACTTAACCGTTCTAGCATTGCTGTTGATAGGGCAATTTTAAATATTTGAAAACGAGGAAAAAAAGCAGAGCATATTTTTGGAAAATATGCTTAAATAAAGAGAGAGAAAAAAGAGCAAAACAGAAAAGTAAAAAAGGATGAAGACAAGTTTTGTTTTAAAAAGTACATTTAGTGCGCTTTGATTTTTCAAATTAACAATTATCGAAAATTATACCATCTTTAGTAACTCTTCCTGGGAAAACCGTTATTGTTCTAAATTTCTATATGTGATAAAAAAAACTACAATTAGAAATTTTCTAATTATGATCGAGTCCCAGCATTTTATATTATAATGAATTTTATCTTTATTTTATTTTAAAGAGGAAAATTCATCGAAAATAGTATGCAATATAACGAACAACTTACGCAAAGCAGCTTTACTTAAATAAAAAATTAAGGCTCGTGCAACGCACATGCATACTCCTAAATTTTTCTAATTACGGACATTTAAAGCATCCCTCCATCATACTTTTCCCTTTAGGTTATAGCTTGAACGTTCAAGTGCCTCGAAGAATTGTATCTAAAAACAAATAAGAAAAGGGGTTAATATAACTTATTTTTTTAAGGATAAAGCTCCAAGTAAAAAAAATTTATGTCTCAAGCTGCAAAAATTGGATGATTCTTCTTATTTGGTGCTATAATCAAGGCTGCCACCAACCCACTCGTGCTTCTCCTTGCAATTATGTTAAGTAATTTGCAATTCTCGCATCCAGTCCATCTAGCTCCTGTACATTTTTTGCCTATAACCATCGAAATGATCACCATAAACAAAAAAAGAAGAAGACAATTAATATAAATGCAAAGTGCTCATGTTGACTCTGCGAGATAATCTGATATAGCTTCCTAACAATAGCTACGATGTGACAAGGGATATTCCTATTTTTATATGATACCTGACAAAGTCTTCATAATTACATCACCATCAAATCCGCAATAGCTTATGTAACTTTCACTTGACATACACTATGCGATTAGGATGGGAAACCGCCACACTCGATAGTATACTAGTCGATTGTCCACCGTCATCCAACATCATCCATAAAGAAACATTGAAAAATAAAATAAGTAGATGCTATTACTTGAATCTTGGATTTGAGAAAGGCAAGGATCGTGCCCGGAATGATTAACTTCTTGCCGTGGACATGACTGAGAAGAGCTCGCTGAAAGAAGAATCAAAACCCAAATTGTCGTTCTCAGATTGATTTAAAATTAATAGCAGTTAAGATACGTGTAATATTATATGTGGATGGGAACCATCCTTATAGTGTTTGCACAGAAAGATGTTTGCAGATGTTCAGTACGAAGTCTTCAACGGATGTAATTTATTGTATTTTTCGAATCTCGAAAGTTGCTTTTACAAAAAGTAGACAAGAGTAATAATATGCGAATAGGGTAGAAGCCTCTGCTTTCGCTGATTAGGACAACTAATGGGAGCTCTAAGCGGCAACCTTGGAAGAGGGGAAGGTTGCGGGCATCAAAGCTCTAAAGGATAGTTGTTCTTTACCAGCTTGAACAACCTATGGCTATAGAAGAGACAGAATAGGTTGGCTTTAGAATGGAACCGCAATCTTCCGGGAAATTGGAATAATGAGCTCTTCATCAAGGGTGTGCATCAATCCCGATCCAACTAAGAAATTAGTTTGAACTAACTAGTTCTAAGTGATTCTTGGGGGACCGGTTTGGCTTCTGGTTCTCAATTTTTAGAACTGGGAATTATCAGTTCGATTTTGGTTACACATAATAAACCACACCGCTCAAACTAAATTGATGGACAAGCCAAAATTTTTGAATTATTTTACAATTTTTTTTAGTTTGAATCAAATTGTAAATAATTTATTTTTCTTTTAATGTTGAGAAACTCCAATTTGTAAGGAATAAAGGAAACAAAAAAGAAGAAAATATCACTAATTCCGAGACCGACCCTAGAATTGGATCAGACTAGTCGAATAAGATTGGTCCAATTCCAAGATAGGGTGAGCTGGTCCCAATTCTACAAATGCAGAACCAATTCTATCCAATTCAATTTTAGGTTTCACAGTTGGAGCCAACTCATCCTCTCCCTTGTGCCTAAACAATTATTGAACCCTTTTGTCTCTTCGTGGCCATTGTATCTGTCCGGCCTTTGTTGATTGTTCCATAGCCTTTCCATTCACTTTAGTGAAAAGAAAAAACTCTCACACACACACATCATGGATCCAATGTTAAAAAAATTGAAGGAAAAAGTGAGGTGTCATTTGTATTTCCCTCGGAGAAGGCATAGATCGCGATTCTATGTTTTTCTCATGCACATGCGTCTCGGAATAAGTGCAGATTCCTAACGATATGCATACTCAGCATCATTTGAGATAAATTAATGTCATGCGTTTTGATCCTATCTTTTATCCTCAACACATTACAGAGTTAAAGTACGTCAAAAAAATATTTGTGACATTTGAATAAGATAATTTGTAAGGTCAATATCACAAAAATCTGCGAACTAACACACTTGTATCATATATACCTCAAACTTATTTTTATGTCACAAAAACTCCAAAACCAGTACAATTATGTCACCTTTACTCCAAATGGTTTCCAAATTAATTTTAATGTCATAAAAAAAACCCAAACCAATACACTTGCATCACATTTATCTTAAATTAGTCACTCATTCCACATTTCTCCCAAAAATTTCAGAATTACCACAATTTGAGGTAAATGTGACAAGTATATTGGTTTGGGATAAATGTGACACATATATACTAGGTTGGAATTTTTCGTGACACAAAAATTAATTTAAGGTAAATGTGATATGCATATACTTTGGGAGTTATTGTGACATAGTAATTTTTTATTTTTTTTGATCAGAAGTGAAATTTTCATTACTAACTCAAAACAAGAGTTTGCGATATGAGAAAATCCATACATAATATAGACCATAGGGGAAAGGGGGTTGCTCGACCCAGTTCGAGGGCAAGATGTTGTCTTGGTGGGCTTTCACAACCCAATCGGCTGCTTGATTTGCTTCGCATGGGCCAAAAGTCAGCTGGACCCAATCAAGCTCAGTCAAGAGCTATCTGCAGTCTTGGACGGTGGAATGGGTGACCCACAGAGGAGTTGCTCGGCCCAACACAAAGTGACAAACTGATAAGTTGTCCGTTGATATGTGGACGTGCTGATCAGTTAGTGGAGTTAGGTGTCAATCAGCTTCGAGGTGGAAGTGCAGATCAGTTTCAACATTTCTTTTTTCCTTCAGCCAAAGCAGAGCTGCTCTTACATCTAGGGTTTCAGCAACTTGCACAGATGGAGCATGGATCGGCCGGACAAACCTGTCAACCAGCAGCTTGGAGGAGTTTCTGCAGAGGTCGGCTACCGAACCAGAGAGGGAGGTGCTGTTCCAGGTACTATCAACGTTCAATTTGAGCGTGTCACGCGGCGGGGGACGCCAGCTCTTCGTTTATGAGTAGTTCGGCCATGGTGGGCTTTTGTTGAGCTTGTTCGTTTTCTCAAATAGGGACTACGAGGAGAGGGCAAACTCAACTGTTTGCCTCGGGTTCGGGGGCTGTCCGTGGAAGACTAGAGCATTTCTCTATTTCCATATCTACCAAAGGAGGCCGGCAAATAGATTTCCCGAGGAGAGGTGGGCCGTCGAGGTGAGTTGCTCAAAAATCCATTTGTCAATCCGGCTAATTGTTGATGGGTGAGTGTCGGTTTGTATGGGCTGTTGTGACCACACTTCATTTGTCCAGTTGCATAGGATGAAGAGGTGTTCCAGTGTTTCGGGTTCGGTTTGGCAAATGGGGCACAAAGAGTCAGGTAGGATCTGTCTCTTGTAGAGGTTCTCTCTTGTGGGGAGTGCATTATTACATATATTCCATATGAATAGCCCGATTTTTGTTGGGATTTGAAGATGCCATACCCGTGTCCATAGGGATTTAGGAGTCTGATAAGAGGTAGAGGGGTTCTGTTTTGATGAGGACTCACTTGGTTTGTATATGCTGTTATAGCCACTCTTGACTATATATTTCCTTGAGCTATTTGCTGTCCACTTGATCTGATCAGGGGTTGGTTGTATGCTTAGAGGGATTGTAGCTATTTCCTTTACAACAGTCGCCTCAATAGCTCATCTAGCTTGCCAATGTCCCATTCCTTAGACTGCTGGTTTATCAATTCAGTGACCATACAGGGATCCCGCCGATTCGGAGGGCCGTGTATCTTACCCGAGGGCAGCCATCGGTCCTCTCGAATTCTAATTTTTGCCCCATTTCCCACCGTCCACCGTGTATGTGGTTCAAGGACATCTCATCCTTCTAATAAACTATGCTATCCCCAAGAGGATTAGGGTCGTTTTTGTGCTGTCTAGAACTCCCCATTAGGGAAATATACGCTTTTTATCACTCGACTCCATAAATCATTCAACATCTGAATTAATCTCCATGCTTGTTTTCTCAACATAGCTCTATTGAAGTGTACTAGATCTCGAAAGCCAAGTCCGCCCTGATCTTTCCTGATTTTCAGTTCCTCCCATCTTTTCCAATGGATGCCCCTCTTTGAAGTATTTTGCTTCCACCAAAAGGAAGCAATTTTTTTCTCAAGAGCCCTACAAATGGATAGTGAGATTTTGAAAACCGACATGGCATATTGAGGTAAGGCCTGAATAATTGTTTTGATGAGTATTTCTTTTCCCGCCCTGGAAATCAACTTCTCCTTCCAACCTTCTAACTTACTTTCAACCTTTGTAAGAATCTAATTGAACATGTGTTTTTTTGTTTGGCCCCCAATCGGATGGTAGTCCTAGGTATTTCCCTGTTTTTTCAATAATAGGTACCCGTAGCTCTGCTGCAATATTCTGTTGGAGGGGTTGAGGGCAGTCCTTTCCTAAATAAAGGCCTGATTTATTCAAGTTGATAGCCTGTCCAAAGGCATAGTAGTATTGATTCAGTATATTTGCAACATTCTAAACTTCTCTCACTATACCATTTAGGAATAGAATAGCATCATCCGCAAACAGTAAGTGGGATAAGGTAGGGCAAGTGGGTTAGCCGTATTCCTTTAATAATACCTTCCATTACAGCTTTAGACAGCAGAGTAGAGAAGGCATTAGCAATAATGATGAACAAATAGGGTGAAAGGGGGTCACCTTATCTTATTCCTCGTCGGTCGGAAGGTAGCTAAAGGTTCTCCATTTACAAGGGTGCTGAATGTATCGGTTAAGATGCAATAATGTAACCATTGTACCCATTTTCCATCAAAATCCACCGTTCTCATATAATCACATAAGAAATCCCATTCAATCCTATCATAGGCTTTTTGCATATCGAGTTTCAAAACAGCATGGAAATTTCTCTTTCACTTTCTGATTTTTAAGTGGTGTAGCACCTCCTGTACAATGATAATATTGTCCTGGATTTGTCGATCACTGATAAAAGCACTTTGCTCCTCTGAGACTACCCTTGAGAGCCATGGTTTCAACCTATTTGCCATTACTTTTGCAATGATTTTGTATATGAAGTTGCACAAGCTTATAAGTCTGTACTGAGTGATATTTTCTGGGTTAGCCACTTTAGGAATAAGTGCTATATATGTGTTATTAAGCTCAGAATCAAACCTGCCATAGCTAAAAAAGTCGTCAACCATGCTAAAGAGGTCCTCTTGTAGAAATGACTAGTGGGTTTGGTAGAATAGACCGTGTAGGCCATCTGGTCCTGGTGCCTTTGTTGCACCTAATTGAAAAACTGCTGTCTTTACCTCCTCTCTTGACACTTTCTTGACTAGGGCCTCATTCATTTCAGGTGAAACAACTTTGGGACATTGGTCCAGTACCGGCTGGTAATTCCTCTCCCCCATCGATGTGAACAAGTGCTGGTAGAAGCTGCGGATATGCTGCTTTAGAGCTGATGGGTCACAACACCAGGTATGGTCATCTATTTTCAGCATAGTGATCTTGTTTCTCTGTCTCCTTTGGATGGTCGTGGCGTGGAAATATTTTGTATTTTGGTCACCCCACCTTAGCCAATTAATTCTCGATCTTATACCCCAATACATCTCCTCTTGTCGCCATAAATTATCTATTCTGGCAACAATATTTCTGAATTCCTCTCTCTGGTGCCCCCTCCGCATCATTTGTAAGGTGCATGAGCCTATTTTTGAGCTCCGAAATTTGTCTATGTGAGTTCTAAAATTTTGCCCTACTCCATTTACTCAGTGCTTCTATTACTTGACGTATCTTCCCTCCAATGAGATGCTGGTTGCTATTGTCGATCCCCCAGACATCTTTTATCACTGCTATACAATTAGGTTCTTCTAGCCAATAGGCCTCTAATTTAAAGCGTCTCTGCTTGGTTTACTAGCCCTATCAGTCTTCAATAGTAAGGAGCTGTGATCTGACCCTATTGCCGGTAATGCAAACATTTCCGCATGTAGAAAAGCGATTCTCCAGTCAATAGTGCACATTGCTCTATCCAGTCGCTTTTTAACTAGGTTACATCCCTCTCTTGTTGGACCAGGTAAAAGCGCAACCCTTACTTTCTATGTCCATCAAAGAACATCCATTTAGAAAGTCCCTAAAGGCCTGGATTCTCTATCTATCCACTTCTTTGTGCCCGCACTTCTCCCAGTGATAGAGGACTTTGTTAAAACCTCCCATACATAACCAAGGGAGGTTGTGCCTTGATGATGTGGAGCTTAATAAATGCCAGAGTTGTTGACTTTCCTGAAAATTAGTAGAGGCATGTACAAAGGATATACGCATGTTTATTCCACTGTTTTTTATCATGACACGTAATATCTATGAGTACCCCGGAGCTGAAAACTACCTCCACCGCCACCTCTTCGTCCCACATGAGTGCTAGTCCACCTGCAATCCCAATTGGTTCAATTAGGAAAGAGTGGGTGAGCTGAAGCCGTCGCCGAACACCATCCACCATATGTTCTTTATTCTTAGATTCTATTATAAAAACCAAGTTGGGCCTTTCCTGAGCCATTAAAGCTCTTAGATGATGAACCGTCAAGGAAGTGCTCAGCTCTTAACAGTTCCAACTCAGTATCCTCATCGATTCTGTGGTGGCTTATTAGAGCCAGCCATCAAAGCCCGTGCTTTTGCCCCTTCCCAAAGCTGGATTGGGGTGTCGGTGAGGCTCTCCTCATTTACCACCAGGGAGAGATTAAGTTGCTTCTCATAGGGACTACTTCTTTTTTGTTTCTTTGGCATCGGGGTTTTATATGTGTGTTTCTCTTTTTTTGAGCACCCACTGTAACATCCCGAATTTTCAGCAAGCCCGAATTATTGGAAAAGGATTCAACGGGCCGAGTTCTGGAGCCAAATATTGGGAATTTGTGCTTCAGGGGTAAAAAGACCAAAATACCCCTCTCTAGATATTTGTTTAGATTTTTTTACCTTGTTTTGTCTTGTTCTCCTTTCTTTTCTTTCTCCCCACGTTGGCC
>MU090026.1:22637-50904 GCA_014858505.1 Corymbia citriodora subsp. variegata
CCCCTTTGACTAGTCTTCTCTCTTGTCTCTTTCTTCTTCTTTTTCTTTCCTCTCTCTCTCTCTTCCGCATGCGCAGCTTCCCCTGCACGTCCAGCCCCCCTTCCCAGCAGCTTCTTCTTCTTCTCCTTCTCTTTTCGGTCGACGCTGGTGGCTGCTGCTGCTGCTGCCATCACCACCGCAGCATCGCCGTCCAGCCAACTCGCCGCCGGTCCACCGGTCTCGTCGTCCGCCGGCCCCGCGAGCTAGCTGCACCGCTCCCCCTCCTCCTCTGTCCGAGTTTGCTGCTGTTCCTGCTGTTTTTGCTTGCTGTTTGCTGCTGTCCGCTGCTGTTTCTTGCTGTTTCTGCCGCTGGAAGTTGCTGTTGTTGCTGCTGGTTGCTGCTGGCTGCTGTCCGGGACACAGCCAGCCGCTGTCCAGCATCGCCAGCCGCTGTTCGGCTGCTGTCCAGCACAAAACAGCTTCATCGGAAGCTGTTTTGTTGGAAAACGGCCACCGGTTGTCGCCCGTCGTTGTCCCCGAGCGAGCCGCTCGTTGTCCTCGCCGCCGTCGTCGCGCTCGTGTCGTCGGAATCGCTAAATCCGTGAGTCGATTTTCTAAACCTTGCTTAGGGTGCTAAACTCCCTTAGGGTGATTAGTTTAATGTTAAGCATGGTTAATGTTGATGATTGGTGTTTGATTATTATTGAGTAAGCTTGTTTAGTGTTAATCGCGGTTAGAATAGATTAACTGCGGTTAGATTAAAGTAATCTTGATTGGGTTAATTAACCGTAGTTGGGTTAGATTAATAACCATGGTTAGAATAAATATTATTATTATTTTTGGAATAAAATAATAATTATTTATTAAATTCGGAATTATTATTTATTATTTTCGGAATTAAATATATTATTATTAATTTCGAAATTGGTGGTTATTATTTTTGGGTAATAATTAATTAATCATATTTGGAGAATAATTGATTAATTAGTGGTGAATGATTAATTATTCTTGGATGTTGAATATTGATTGTTGGATAATATTATTATTGGATGTTGAATATTTATTGTTGAATAATTATTAATTGAATATTTTTGGAGTAAAGTATTATTTTTGGAAAGTACATTATTTATTAATTATGCTAGTATCGATTAATTCCGATGGATTATTGTTTGTACTTTTCTCACGTGGATTATATATCGTGGATTATTGTTTATACTTTCCTCACGTGAATCATATGTTGAATACATGTATATATGCTGCATCTGATGATATTGTTTAATATATACTCAATGGAGTAAATTCATGGACTGCGATTGTGAATTAGGGTTGAGTATATCCAGCATATTCGTGTGACTACGTGTGAAAGACATTTGTATTCGTGTGACCACGTGTGAAATATGATCGCATGACATGTAGAGTTTGCGATGAATTAATGTGTACAAGCACGAATCATGTCTGCATTGGCTGCATTATAAGATAATAAAATGAGCATGATTAATTGATGTGCTTGCGTGGTCACGTAAGAGCCCGTCACCCAGTGGGGGATCTGTGGTGGACGAAGTCCGTATTATCGGAATGCCCGGGCGCCGGATGCGGGTCGCGGTAGAGGCCGGACCTATGCTCTTTGTGAATGCCGTCTGGGCGCCAGACGTTGCCGTGCCCAATGTAGTGGGACGATGCCCAGTTAGGCCGGTAGACTGCCAACTTGTGTGTTGGAAGGAAATTCCCCCAAAGTGTTGCTAATAAATGGAAAACAAGAAAGTGCATGGTGTATGAGACAATTGAAAGGTGCTCTGATTGTTTATTATAATTGCTGCATCGAGGTGAGCATATGATAAACTGTATCATGCAGGTTGCGTGTGGCAAAAGCGAGGTAAGGATGCCTGTGATTGCGATTGTTAACTGTTAATAATTGCATATGAGCCTTGGTCTAATCGTGCGTTTGTCAATGGTTGATTGGGTGTTATTCTGTTGTTGAATTGTTGGCGATAGAGACTTTGCACGTCAGGGCGCACTCGAGGCGAGTAGGTCTCCTAACCGAGGCTTAGGATTTTGACTTGCTGAGATTTATCTCACTGGTTATTGAATAACCACTGTCAGGTCCATAGGATGGAGGATCGACGCATGTTTCAGCTCGTGGCCGTTTTCGAAGGGAGTAGATTGACCTCGGCTTGTTGGTTTCATTAGCTCAATAGGAAGATGCCCGTGGTAAGGGCTTGTGCTTGTAAACTTCCTAAGGATAATCAGTAGATAAATAAAACAGTACTTTGGAATGTATTCTTATTGGGTTTTCCTGCTATCCCTGCTTTTGTAATTGACTGGGGATTATGATTCGCTTCCGCATGCGTTTAATTAAAAGATAAAAATAACGGTTGGCGATGGATCCTGGAGAGTCGCAACTCAAATGACCACAAGAGAACAGGGGTTGTCGCGGACTCGAGAGTCGGGTCGTGACACCCGCCACCCTTCTCTTTTTTCTGTAGGGCTATGATCATTTAGAGGATGCTATATTTCTCTCTTGCCCGAACTATTTGCAGGATGAATCGCCAACTCCATAGGATCTACATTTTCTGTTTCAGCAGGTGAGACTAGGACTATAGCCATCTGGTTCTATGTTGCATCTACTGTGTTTGGTACTTCTTCAGTTGAGTTGAGAGCTTGAGTTGAGTCTTCTTCATCTACTATAGAAGGGTCAATTTCCCCATAAAAGGCTTTCCAGAATTGGCTTGTTTCCCTAACTTCCACCTTTAATCATGAGCCGTACCGCCCCGGTTTGTCCTGTGGTAGGCCTGATTCTACATAAGGAATATCCGGATAGAAAGTAGCATAGTGTCCAATTATACCACAAGAGTAGCAGTAATGAGGAAGGCATTCATATTTAAAATCCAGCCACCATTTCTTTCCTCCAAAGCTGATAATTGTTCCTGTTTGCAGGGGCCAAGACAAGTCCATGCGGACCTTTGCCTTGCCAACATGGCGGGAGGTGTTGGTTCTAGCCTCAAACTTTATCTCCTCTACAACTCCCAGCCTTGATGCTATTTGCCTCACAGAATTTTCATTTACTTTAGCTTGAGGGAGGCCAAGGAGATGCACCCAAAACGCGTAGTGCGTAAATTCATAACAATGTTTAGGTATTGTCGGGTTCCCTTCTTTCAAAACTAGTAGGTTGCTTGCAAAGGACCATGGTCCCGAGTCAAGAACTCTCCGCTTTTCCTCTTTGGAGCTAAATAGAAATGTGAAAAACCCTAGCTCTATAACCTCACATTTTACTAAATCAGTTTTCCATGCCTTTTTCATAGTGCTAATAAAAGCCTAAACATTCACATTGGGTTTAGAATATAGCTTACCATAGAGAGTTCTTTCATTGACTTCTCGCTCCTCCACAAGGATTTCCTCATCTAGCTCAGTAATAACATCATTAGACCAAAGATCACCCATCCGGTGGCATAAGGCGGTCATTCTAAGTTGGTTTTCGTCCATATTGGCAGTGGCAAAATCTGTGGCAATGTATATTGATTTTGGAGAATGGAGTGAAGGGAGCTCAAGTGGAGATATTAAACTATATGCTGGCTGGATTTCCTTCTTTGCTAGGTTTCTGATGTACATGAAAAACGTGATTAAACCCTAACTACTATGCTTACTGTGGAAAAGGATTGATGTGGTGGGTGTAATCGGTATGGTTGCTTTCGTATCCATGGACTTAGAAGCATAGGGATGGGTTTTCGGGGGAGGAATCATCACTTACCCGGGATATTTGCAGCGATTGCCATGGAATAGGAGAGCTGCCATACCCATTTCGCTATGGAGGGGAGCTGGACTACGTAGGTAGGGGAGTGGTTGTTGTTTCCATGAAGATGGGTTAGGGATTTAGGGGTTTTTTGGGGAAAAGGTGACTATCACCATAGAGGGATAAAAGGAAAGCTCACACAGGGTGAGAGAGTTTAATGTCGGTGCTTGAAGCTTGTGTAAAATGGCTGACATATTAATTGATTTGAGGTAAATGTGGTAAGGTTGTTTTAATTTGGGGTTTTTGATGTAACCAGCCTTAATGTTTATAGTGTCTTAAATGGTAGCCCAATATGCAATGTCATTTACAAACTTTTAATTTGTTCAATCCAATTTATGAACTTTAAATTTATTCAATATGGTCCAAAAATTTTGGTACATGTTCTATATAATCCCTTGACTATATGAAAATGATCAATATTTTCTTTGAACTTTGAATTAATAGAAAGATGATATTAAACATTTTTATATAGTCCGAGGACTAAATTAAATATATATATATATATATATATATCAAAATTTAAGGGCCATATTAAATAAATTAAAAGTTTGGAAATCATATTATACATCAAAAAAAAATTTAGAGATTATATAATACATTAGGCCAAATTTTAAAAATCATTTAGGTCATTTTTCTCTATTTTATACCGGTCCAACTTCGATAATGGGCTTGGGCTGGTTGTTTCTCTAGGTGGGTCCACTTTACCAGGCCCATCCTCTTCATGGCGCGTAGAAAGCAAGCCGGGAGAGGTCGAATCTGATGCTTCGCGCAAAGCATGAGCGGCCCGCACGCCCCGCGCATTCCAATTCCAACGGTTTCCTTCTTCTTCTTCGTCATCCTCGTCGTCGTTTCGCACATTGTCGCTCCTGTACTCGAACATTGGGACTGAGACTCGGGTCATCGCTGAACGGCAATCGAGGACGCAAGGTCCAGAGCCAAATAGCCGAGCCTGCCATGTTGGGTTCGAACTCGAGGTGTGATCCTGTTGTCATCGACTTTTTGCTTTGCATGTCGAGATGTTCTGCGAAATTTGGAGGGCAGTGAAAACCTCTGGAATCGCTGAGCTCAATATATTTTTGTGCTTGCGTTTTGTATTTTGGTGTGTTGGCGATGACGAGAACTTGCTGCTGGTAAACCAAATGATCAATTGAATGTTCCCATCGATTCAGTGGAGTTTTGATGTCGTCTCTCGTTTCACTTGTTCACGGGTTCTTTTGGACCATGTTCCGGACCATTGTCACTGTGTGAGCGTCTTAGGTTGCGTTTCATGTTCCTTTTTTTTTTTTTTTTTTAATAAATCTGTAACTCTTTTGTTATTATTGTTAGCTCCTGTCTTCATGTACGGGAGGTTAACCAATACTCTGCTTTCCACTTATCTGTCAGGGTTGCTGCTGACTTGGGTTGCAATGGCAATGCTCAATCGGTTCCAATTGGCATAGCCTATGCTGAAATTGTTGTCGTGCGCCATGGAGAAACGGAGTGGAATGCTGATAAGAGAATTCAGGTTTTCTTTACTCCTGGATTTCTCTTTAGCCTTCTAATTTTATTGAACGTGCTCATGACCAATTATAATACAAAGATGCCTGTAGAACAGTATTGGATTGTTGCCCATTGTATGAAAAACAAACAAGACACAATGCAAATGCTAATTCAATAGAGGCATCATTTTGGTGAACAATATCAGTTCTTGTTAAGCTGTGTAGCTGCATTGGGCTACATGTATCTACAATTGCTTGGTGAATCCACCATTATTAGCCTTTTTTTGAGAATACATGTTGATCTCTGCATTACTCTTTTCCTAAGTAAAAATGGAACTTGTGATGGCAAGATAACACCTCAATTTGAGTGAAAAAGATGACGGAGGACATAATGGCAGAGAATATGTATTACAGTTTTTGTGATTAAGTGATCAATATTCATAACATTATAGGACATGCCTAGTAGAATTAGAGAGAAAGGATGACTATTCCTCCTCATTTATTTATAAATTCAAGCAGGTATATCTCCAATTGTGCCAATATCAACCGTCTCATGCATTTTGTTTGAGAACTTGTTTCTGCTTTTTGTATATACCTTCGTTTACTTATTTCATTATATGGAACAGGGACATCTGGATATTGAATTAAACGAAATTGGGAGGCGGCAAGCAACTGCAGTGAGTATTTCCTGTGATATGTTATCCCTTTCTTTGGACCGACCAACTTGTTTATTTCCATCTTCTATTGTTTTCCCTGAAAGGTGGGTGAAAGGCTGTCTAGAGAAGGTAAAATCTCTGCAATTTATTCATCTGACCTAAAACGAGCTTTTGAGACGGCAAATCTGATTGCAACTGCTTGTGGTGGACTGGAGGTATAAATATAATGAGACCATTCTTGATCTGTCTTTCTTTTTATGAGAATTACTCATAAATTTTGGCATTATCCATTTGGTGGTACAATATCCAACATATACATAAATTTCAAACAATGATGCAGAGCAAAAAGATTCCACTAGATGTTACCATTATTTGCTGGAAGGTTCTGAATGTTGTAAAAGTTCGTGTTCATTCCTATAGTTCAGTAATATCTTGCATGTTGTTTTCAAATGAGAGTCTAGGTTATCAAGGATCCAAGTCTACGGGAAAGAAATCTAGGGGAGCTTCAAGGCCTTCGGCATGCTGCTGCAGCTAGGGTCTGTCCCAAAGCCTTTAAAGTCCTACGATCGCAGAAGACGGATCGAGAAATTCCGGTGGGCTTTGATTTGTACTGAGCTCGACAATAAGCACTGGACTTTGGTCAATTTTCATTTTGCCACTAACTTTGAATATGGAAACCATGCGTAAAGTGTGTGGATATTGCAAAATACATAGTTTTCGTCATTGGGGTTGTTTAAAGGGTTCACGTGATGTTACATACACAGCTAGAAGAATTTCAGTCCCATTCTTTTGGCTTTTTTATGGATTCACATCTTACACGTTCTTTTAATCCGTAAAAGATAGTAGAGTTCTCATCTCATAAATTAAGCATTACAAAAAGGGATAGTCACTAGATAAGGATTTATCGAGAAAGAGTTTGGCAATCTACAAGGTGCAAATTGGTTCATAGGTAGAATGTCTGATCGGTTTTGCTCTCGTTTCTTCCGCACACAGGGTGGTGGTGAAAGTATTGATCAAGTTTACCAGCGCTCCACAACATGTTTGCGAAACATCAGTATGAAACACAAAGGTAAAGAGATTCTTCAGTTGCTTATTAGCCAGTGTTTAGTGAGTGTTCTACTAAGTGAAATGCGATGTTAATAGTTTTATACCTGAAAATGACTCCTCGCATAGTGTTGACAGGGCACTATAAGTTAAAATTTTGTTGGTTCGAATCTCCTTAGGTGCTTTAAAGGAGTTTTTCTAGGATTACCTTTTTCGGTCTCGAAAAATAAGCATCATAGGACTTGGTGAACAGCTTTAGTTGTTTTAATGCTCTCTAAAACTTTGCTGGTGCTCTCTGCTTTTAAATGCTCATTCTTCGATTTGCTAGCTTTGTTATAGCAGAAGAAAGATGAAGACGAGATGACCATGATTTAAATGCGCTTCCTATTCACTACTAAAGAATACTGATACAATTTAAGCTAGAAACAGAAATTGCAAATAAAATTTTCCTTCACTAAGCAGGAGAACGAGTAGTAGTGGTCACTCATGGCGGTGTAATCCAATTGCTTCATAGGCAGGCCTTCCCAAATCAACAGTCTGGCAGAAAGGTACTGAATACTTCTATCAACATTTTCCACTTGTCTGATGGGGACAACTGGGTCTTAAAATCCTGGGGTGATGTTAGTCATCTCAGCGAAATGAAACATCCGAGCACAGGGTTTGGTGGGGATAGAACTTCTGGTTAGATCAACCAGGCTGGATGCTGTTCCAGTAGTCTACTAGTAATGAGATATTGTAAGACCAAAATCAGTGGGAAGAACTGAGAGAGGGAGACAGCATATATTGATTGTTCGAACAACATGTATTATTTTTTTTAATGGCGCAGAAGAGTCCTATCCTATGGTCACTCAACCAAAGTGTTTGGGGTGCCCCAATTGTCAGAAGTACCCAGATAAAGATGAATTGCTTGACATTGTACCGACCGTTGCATCCTGGCATCCCAATGTGCTGATCCTATGAGGAAGAATTTAGATGGTCTTGTTTCTCCCTTCCTAATCTTCATAATGGGGTAACTTGCCAAGATCGGAAAATCTATTTATTTGATCTTACTGTTCAACTAATCCCAACATCATATTATGAGTAAAACCGAGTTGAAGTAAAAATCTGTTTATATATATATATATATATATATATATATATATATATATGTATTGTATATAAAATGCACTTGATTATAATTCTTTGCATACCTGGGGTTGCTAATGTTGTGTGCCTGTCTTACATAGAAAATACGAGAACCAATCGTGCCATTATCCCTTTCTTTCACGATATTACATGCTAAGAGACACTTGGTGTCAAAACCTAATGAGAGGCATGATTTACCGAGTTGTTATTGTCTTAAAAAATTATCTTCATTCTTGGTCCCCTTGCCTTACGAAAAGGTTAGTATTGCACGAAAGTAAAACCGGAAGTAAGTTGTAGTAGAGAGGGGGTGAAAGGAGCAAGTGATCCTAATGGAAGGGAAAATTATAACTTCGTTTGTTTCGCAAAAAATTAATAATTTAAAAAATATTTCATAAAAATTATCACTTGAAGTTAATAAAAAATATTTTCGTTGCCGTTATTAATTTTTGTTTCAATGTTTTCGTGGACCATAAAAATATTTTCTAGTCCTTCATTTTTGTAAACAATATAAAGTGATTATTTAGGTGAAAATATTTTTCAAATCATTTACATTTTGCGAAACAAAGTAGAACCTAATTAGTTGATGCTTCATAAATCTGGAGTAGCTAGAAGTTTGAAGAGGCAAGTGAAGTTAGCCATTTACAGAGGGATCTCAAACGGTCGATGCTCCAAACTTGCGAAAGTCGGAGGTACCAAATTTCAGAAGTCCAAAAGCGTCGCGTTCATAAGTGCTCCAGATTTAGCGAGTTGCTTATAGTAGGTGGGATATGCTGAAATTTGGGAATGGGGAAATTGATGGTGGATGGATCGTCTCATAACATAAGGACAGGGGCTAATAACAGCTCGCAATGCGTCACTGGTGACACCAAAACTCACTAAAGATGGTTATGTGGCACGACACGTAAGTCGTTCCTGACAAATCCTGCTTATCAAGGCAAAGATCTCAGACAGATCATAGTCCAACCAGAATAATCCAGGATTCGGCCACTAATTTTATGTTAATCTAGCCGAAAGAAATGTTTGATGGTGCAAACTTAACAACAAATCCCTAAGTAAAGATACTTGTCAGGATTAGTAAGTTTGGAAAATAATACAATAATATGTTTATTTTACATAAAACTGACCATTTTGCTCGTCACGTTTTTTCTCTGCACGAGAACGTGTGAGACATTAAAAGAGGGTGAAAATATGCAAACAAAATAGGATGCTTATAGACTATCTATAAATTCAATGAGAGCAAATGAAAGCTATGCATATAATAAAGTTTTATGGAAAGCGCCATTGGGTTTGTTGGACAGAAGTGGTTCGAGTTTATTTCATAAATGCCTTAAGTACAGTATTTGCTGGTCCGAAAAATAGAAAAATCTAAATCGAATTAGGAAGAAGCAACAAGCAAATCAAATTATTGAATCAAAATCAAATAGGATGCATGATTTGCCTAGTAGTAATTAATCAAGGAAGGTAGTAAATTTTGAATCAAAAAATTGGACCAAGCTACTCGACATAGGATAAAAAATAAATAGGCTTATACTGAGAGATGTAATAATAGTTGGAACAACAAAAGGGCAACCTATATGCATATTATAAAGCATGATTTAGCTCCCTCCGCTATAGAATTTGTGTCACCTTAACGAAACCGTCTCCCCGAAACCAAGTTCATCTCGCTGTGATCAAAGGTAATTTTGCCCCATCGATGACAATAATATACCCCTAAATTATCTTGACAAAACTCCTCTTCTTCTCGTATGGATGCTTTTTTTCTTCTTCTTTTTTTGAATTCGCAAGCGAATTACGACATTGAAAAGTATTTTTTAAATGAAAAAATCACTATCCCTTGCAAACACACAAAATGGTTTCATTAGAAAACAGCTAGTTACACAATTTAGAAAATGAAATATTCAAATAGTCAATTTGTTGGAATCCAATCGCCATTGCGGGGTCTAGTTTAACGGTGGGCTGTGGTTCTCAACTGCAACAGTGATAACGGCGGGCCACGGCGGCAAGCGGTGTTCAACTAAGGCTGCTATAAACGTTGAAAGGAGAGAGAGAGAGTAGGTTGAGAAAAAAGAAAAGGCAACGACTATATGGAACGATGTAAAAAATTGGAAGACCTCGTGTTTTGGCAGGCGAACCGGGCAAGACGAAGACATTCAGATCATGAAGAAGAAGACTCCTTGTGTTTTCTCCGCTATCCGTCATTTATAAACTTATCATGAAGTCGAAGACCACGCGGCAGTATTCTGCAACTTTCGCGGACATATCTATCGTTTACACTGGGAAGACCGAGGCGATGACCCGCGGCTTCGAATCAAATGTAAATTGCTAGAAAATGTGCAGCGACTCCATAAAGATTAATGGGTCTACGGTTGTTTATTGGCCAAAAAAGTTCACACGTTTTGGCTCCTGAACTCGAAGGTTGGGACTCGCAACTCCGGCAATTAAGGATGCATTGTCCAGAGCCAGATCGTGAGCCTGCCATGTCGGATTCGAACGTGAGGTTCGACCTTGTCCACTATTTTCATCAACTTTTTTCTTCGTTTGTCTTGAGGTTCTGCGAAATTTGTAGGATAGTAAAATACTCTGGAATGGGCGAGCTCAAATTTAGCTTTGTGGTTGCGTTCTGTTCTTTTTGTCATGTTGGTGATGATGAGAACTTGCTGCTGATAAAGCAGATGAACTATTGACTGTTCCAACCGATTAAGTGGACTCTCGCTGTTGTTTCTCTGGTTTCACTCGTTTGCGGATCCTTTTGGACCATTTTCCAGAACAATGTCACGTTGTCGGCGTCTTAATTTGCATTAAAAGTGCGTTCTGTTTTTGTGGTAAGCTTGTGTCTTTCATGTGCGTGAGGTTAACCAGTACTCTTTTCACGGGTTATCTGTCAGGGTTGCTGCTGACATGGATTGCAACGGCAATGAGAAACTGGTTCCAGTCGGCGTAGACTATGCTGAAATCATCGTTGTGCGTCACGGTGAAACAGACTGGAATGCTGATGGAAGATTCCAGGTTTTCTATGCTTCTGGATTTCTTTTTAGCCTTCTAATTTTGTAGAAATTGCTGATTGCCTATTGCGATATAGAAAGCGGATGTAGTACACTATATGATTTTGTGCCCATTGTGTGACAAACGAACAGGATACATAGCAAATGTTTAGTTACTAGAGGCGTCGTTTTGGTGAATGGTATCAGTTTTTGTCAAGCTATGTAGCTGCATTCGGCTGCAGATATTTGTAATTGCATTGTGAATCCAACACTACAAACTTTTGCTTGAGAATACTATGTTAGAATTTCGTACTTTTCTTTTCCTATACAAAATTGGACCCTGTGACGGGAAGGTAACATTCAGGGTGAGCCCAAAGGTTGATAGAGAAGATGTAATGGCAAATAATATGTACACTCTACTACTAAATTTCATATCTTCTATTACAACTTTTGTGATTAAGTGGTCAGTATTCATCACATGATAGGACATGCCTCATAGAAAAAGCATTACTTGGTTGTGGTTTCCCTGCGAATGAGTTTAAGCACATACATCTCTAATTGCGCTAAAATTTTCCATCTCATTCATTTTGTTTAAGAACTGGTTTTTGCCTCTTTTTCTTACCTTCAAATTGCTTTATTTTATTATACTCAACAGGGAACTCTAGATGTCGAATTGAATGAAATTGGAAGGCAGCAAGCAACTGCAGTGAGTATTTTCAGTGATATCCGTTCCTTTCTTTGGACTGACCAACATGTTTACTAAATCTTATACTATTTTCCCTAAAAGGTGGGTGAAAGGCTGTCAAAAGAATGTAAAATCTCTGCAATCTACTCATCTGACCTAAAACGAGCTTTTGAGACGGCAAATCTGATTGCAACTGCTTGCGGTGGACTGAAGGTATGAACGTAGGGAGACCATTCTTGATTTGGCATTCTATTTATGAGAATTACACTTGAATCTTGGTTTTATCCATTTGGTGGTCAAGAACCCAACATATGCGTAAATTTCAGAAAGTGATGTAAAGCTAAAAGATTCCATTAGATGTTGTCTTTATTTGTTGGAAAGTTCAGAATGGGGTAAAAGTTCGTGTTCATTCTTACAGTTCAATTAATGATTGGGTCCTCTGATATATCTTGCATGCTGTTGTCAAATGAGAATCTAGGTTCTCAAGGATCCAGGTCTACGGGAAAGAAATTTTGGGGAGCTTCAAGGCCTCCAGCCACATGTTGCAGCTAGTGTCGTTCCTGAAGCGTATCAAGCCCTTCGATCGCAGAAGACGGATCAAGAAATTCCGGTGGGTTTTGATTTGCACAGAGATCGACAAAATGCACGGACTTTGTCAATTTTCATTTTGCCACTAACTTTCTATGCGAAAACTATGCATTTTTTTTGTTATACTTTATTCCTACTTTAATTCTCACTCTTAGATTTTTGTCATGCCTCTTTACATGACGTGAGAGTCGAAACCCATATCTGAAACTAAATTATCCCCACCACAACTCTCCTAAAAAAGTAGGAATCAAACTCCTTATCTCTTCCTTTCCATGTAAGAAGGGTGGCCACTATGATAAATCTCAGTAATTGAAACCCACTTTCCCATTTTCATATGGGAAGAGTAACCACTAAGGTAAATTCCAGTAGTCGAAACTATGCAAATTCATAGTTGTTTGTCATTGAAGTTGTTCAATGGTTAGGGTGATGTGTTCTTTTTTATATGTTGTATACAAAGCTATAAAAATTTCAGTCCCATCCTTTTGGCTGTTTAATGGATTCACATCTTAAATGTTCTATTTTAATCTGTAAAATATAGTGAAGCTCGCATGTCATGTGTCGGGAAAAAAAAAACAAAGGATTATTTTTTTTGTGGGGGGGGATCAAAAAAGGATTTTAAGATTAACATGTATTGTCAGAAAGTTCGGTAGTTCGCAGGGTTCAAATTGCTTCACGTGTGGAAGTCGATCGGTCATTTCTCTTGTTTCTTCTGTACATAGGGTGGTGGCGAAAGTATTGATCAAGTTTGTCAGCGCTGCACTACGTATTTGCGACACATCAATATGAAGCATAAAGGTAAAGAGATTATTTACGTCGCTTATTTGCCAAAACTGTGGAGTGTTCTACTGACCTAAGTGCAATGTTAGTGGTTTTATACATGAAAATGACTCTTTACGTAGTGTTGACCGGGCACTATAATACTCGTATTTCACTGGTCTGAATCTCTGTGGCTTCTTTTTAAAGGAGTGTTTCTTGAATTACCTTTTTCAGCCTTGAAAACTTAGCATCACAGGACTTGGTGAACTACTTTAATTGTTGTTTTAATACTTTCTGAGACTTTGCTGAATCTCTTTGCTTATAAATGCCCTTTTCTCGGAGTAAGTACACTAGGAGTGCCATAACTTTCGTACGGCACTCACTTTGGTGCCATAACTTTTTTTTTGCTCACTTGAGTGCCAATTCTGACGTGGCCGTCGGAAAAGCTGACGTGGTGCCGGTGAACAATATTTTAATATATTTTACTATATTTATTAATTTTTTTATTTTTGATTTTTGATTTTTTTTTCTTTAAGGCCAGCGAGGGTCACTGGTGGCCCTCGCCAGCCCTAACAAAAAAAAAAGCAAAAAAAAAATTGAATTTTTTTTAAAAAGAGTATAAACGGCGTCGTTTTGCCTGAAAAGTCCACGTCGGCATTGAAATTTATTAAAAAAAAAAGAAAAATCATTAAAAAATTCCACTTATGTATTTTGGCACTTAACTGAACGATTTTTGGCCGGAAGTGACACTTAACTGAACGATTTCACTCCGATGTGGCACTCAAGTAAACAAAAAAAAAGTTTTGGCACCAAAGTGAGCGCCGTACGAAAGTTATGGCACTCCTAGTGTCCTAACCCCCTTTTCTCGGTTTTGCTTCCTTTGTTATGAGTAGAAGAAAGAGGAAGATGACAAAGACCATCATTTAAACGTGCTTTCATTCACTTAAAGAATTTCTAATACAATTTAAGCTGGAAACAGAAATTGCAAATAAAAATTTTCTTCACTGTGCAGGAGAGCGTGTAGTTGCGGTCACTCACGGTGGTGTGCTCAGAATGCTTTATGCGCTAGCTTGCCCAAATAAACAGTCTGTCAAGTTCCTGAATACTTCTATCCACATTTTCCACTTGTTTGATGGGGACAATTGGGTCTTGAAATCCGGGGGTGATGTTAGTCATCTCAGCCAAATAGAATATCTGAGAACAGGGTTTGGTGGGGATAGAACTTCTGGTTAGATCAGCTATTCTAGATGATATTCTACTAGCCCTCCTAGTATTGAGGTGCGGTGAGACCTCTTGAGCAGCATGATTAACTTTTATTGTCTTAGAAAGATAAATTCCATTCTTGGTCCTTTAATTTCTGCGGTTTGTTCTTGAATTCTTTAGTTTTTGTGATTTATGTAATCGTCATTTTATCCATAATTAACTTAACCATTCTAACATGGTTGCTGATAAGGAAATTTTCAATATTTATAAAAGAGATTATGTTTGGAAAATCTACTTATTAAAGAAAAAAAAAGAGCAAAACAATAAAGCAAAAAGGATGAAGAGTCAATCCTAAACCTATTTCACTTATCCTATTGCACTTGTGCAATTTAGTCCTAAACCTTTATATATGACAATTTAGTCCTAAATTTTTTGACGATTTGCTAATTCAGTCATGAATATTTCAATTGTGTCAATTTAGTTTTAATTTTTTTAATGATTTGCTAATTCAATCCTACATCTTTTGATGATTTCTCAATTTAGTCATTTCATGAAATTTTTCGAAAATCATTGATGTGGCAGCTTAGCCAATGCTAACTGTCTTATATAGCATGACTGAACAGTGTTAACATGAATAATTTTTTAAATTTGTTTGCTTTTTTGAACTTTTTCTTTTTTTTTTTCCTTCTTTTCTTTTCTGTTTTTTCCCTTAACACTAGGTCAACATGTTGCCTGCCAATCCTCATCGGCCAAAGGCAAGGTCTAGCAACCTTTGCACGATGGTGGTGAGAGCATTGGCTCTTGCCCAAATCTAGGCAAAGGCTATAACACCAGGAGAGGATCACAACCCTTGCCTAAACTAGTTGAGAGCACTAGGCAAGGACGAGGAGGCCCTTGCCTAGATTAGGTGAGGGTTGCTAACCCTTACTTGTGGGCTGCAATGGTTGGCCGGCAACCTTGCTAGTCCATAGTTTGAAAAAAAAAGGGAAAGAAAATAATAAAAAAATTCAAAAAATGTAGAAATGTTTAAAATTTTTAAAAAATAGTTCACATTAGTGTTAGCCATTCCACATAAGATAGCCAATGCTAACAAACCATCAAGTTAGTGATTTCCAGCTAAAATTAGCCAAAATAACGAAATTGATAAATCATCAAAATGTTTAGATCTAAATTGGCATAGTAAAATATTTTATGATTGAATTGACAAATTTTCAAAATATATAGGATTAAATTAGTCAAATTAAAGTGTTTAGGATTGAATTGGTATATGTGTATAAGAGATTTAGAATTATTTTGATAATTCTCTTCCAAGGAAAGCCCATTGCCACTTGTTCCCCATCTCTGCCACTTCTAGCTTGGCTTTCGCGCCCATCAACGAAGAAGTCAGTGAACGCCAGCCAACCAACCTGATGATGCGAGATGAGTGTCGATGAGGTTTGCTGCTAAGGTCCCCTTGCCTTACGGAAAGGCTAGCAATTACAAAAGTCTGGAGGTGCCAAAGTTCAGAAGTCTCCAAGTATCCAATTCAGAAGTGTCCCCAACTCACGAGCTATTTAAAGTGAGAGGGATATGTTGATTAATCAATGGGATGAACCATGTTGAAATTCGAGGGTGAGGAAAAGGACATGGATACATTGCCGCGTATTATAGGGACTGGGGCTAATGACAGCTTGCTACGTGTTACAAGGACACTGGCGATACCAAACCCACTAAAGATGGTTATGTGCTAGGATGCATCAATCATCCCTAACAAGTCTCGCCCATCAAATTGAAACTCTAGAAGACATCTTAGTCTGATTGGAAAAACTCAGGATTCTGCTACCAATTTTACGTTTTTTTCAACAAAAAGCAATGTTTTGTGAAACAAAGTTACAATGAATCTATAAGAAAAGTATTTGTTAATAAGTTTCAGAAATAATGAAAGAAACATGAATATTTTATATATAACTAACTAAATTTGGCGTCACATTTTATCCATGCTCAAGAACCTACGAGACAAATTAAAAAGTGTGAAATGCAAACAATTAAAATATGATTTTAGAGATGTTTCCTTTTTAATGAAATGGCGATAGTTTGTACATTTGATAACAACAATTGAGGCGTGCATATAATAAAGTTTATGTGAAGGGCAATTGGATTTGTAAGATAAAGAGATAAAGTTTATTGTATAAATGTTTTAAGGAAATCAATCGTTTGTTCAAAAAATCTTATTCGAATTCGAAAGTGGGGACAATTGATTAAGAAAGGAAATAAATATGAATCAATAGATTGGATCCAGCAACTAAACATGATCTCAAGAGATATATTAGGAGACATAACTTGGAATTACAAAAAGACAACCTGTATGCATACTATAAATCGTGACTTTGCTCTCTCACCAGTCGCCGTAACTCGAGCAAGAGCATAGGGCACAAGGCAAAGAAACAACAACAGGGCGAGTGCCAAAGCACATAGCCCGCCATACAAAATCCATCTCGAGATAATAAAAATCATGTTAGCTACCATGAAATTAGCAAGTTAAAATCAAGTACTAAGTTGCAATCGGATAAGCTTGGAAGAGTCCACACTAAGCATAATCGATTGTTTTATGAGAAGATCCTTCGTTCTTATTTAGTAAATTTATCAATTTTCTCATGATAGATCATTTTGAAAATGGTAGCAACACATAAAAAATTAAACCGTAGTTAAAAATATTAGTAAAGGGAAGCCCCAAATCCACCGTCCATTTGCTTTGCCTTACGGATTCACGATGTAGCCGCCACCTGTCCTCCCCCTTTCATCCCTGAACCCACCCTCCTTGTCCATTCCTCAACCAACCAAAATCCTCTCTACCAGAGCCATTTCTTACCCTTTCTCAACCAGAGGCTTACCTTACCAATTCTCCATTCTCCATTCTCCAATCTCCATTCCTCAACTAGAGCCATCCGTTACCCATTTTCAGATTCTAAATCCTCCATCTCCCATGAACCCAGCCTAATCTGCCTCCACTCATGGCCCTTTCCTCTTCGGTAGCCACTCCCCTTCTCCTTCCCAAAACTAGTTTCTGAACCACTTCCAGTTGTTCACCTCTCGGCTAAATCGAATGTGCACAGCAAGTGTTTGACTAAATTCCTCTGAGAAGGGATTCTTGGAGCTCGCCTACTCGTCACCCTGTCACGTATCCGCCCTCTCACTAACCTGACTCTAAGTCAACTTTTGGTTGGCGGCCTGCTCTTCCAGCTGGCTGACGGTTGAGGTCAAGGTTTCGAAGTTCATGGTCCAGGTTCTTAAGCATATCGACCCAACCCCTTCTGCCCATAGGCTCCGACCCGTCCTGCGGGGATTTATTTCAACGATCGTGGTAAGTACATGGTGTGGAAAAGATAGATGTCGGAAAGCCACACCTTTCATCATCCCAGAACTCTACGTTATTTCTGCAGAAATAAAGAATAGCCTCTTCTGTTCGAAGACGAAGGAACCGAATTCAAGAGCCCAAACTAACACGTATTCAAGCTTCCTAGGTACAAATTGTGTCGCTCTCCCTAGTTGTGATGATGATGCTTTGGCTGTGGGTTATTGTTCTGTTGGTAAACATATAAGTAATGCTGAGGCTGTTTCTAGTTTTGGCAAACTTGCTGTATTGACTCTAGAGCTAGCGTTTGTGCTTCTAAATCTGATATGGTGAGAGAACCTGCCGTTGCTCCCCATCAGAAGGCCACTGCTACGGCTACTTCAAGTGTGTCTTGGAAAAATATTACTATGGGCAACCCTACCTAGTCTGCTAAACTGGATTTTCACCTACCTGTCAAGAATGGAAACCAAAATATTGAATTAAAATCAAATAAGATGCATAATTTGCCTAGAAGTAATTAATCAAGAAAAGAAGTAAATTATGAATCAAAAGATTGGACCGAGCTATTGGACTTGATCAAAAAATAAATACTATAAAGCATGACTTACATTATGAGATCTAATTATAGTGGGAACAACAAAAGGGCAACCTACATGCACACTATAAGGCATGACTTAGCTCCCTTGCTATAGAATTTGTGCCACAATGAAACCATCTCGCCCTAGCCAAGGCTCATCTCACCGCAACCAAAGGTAACTTTGTCGCAGTGACTGATAATATTCCTCTAAAGTATCTCGACAAAACTCCTTTGTTTTTCGTATGGGCATTTTTGTTTATAAATTCGCAAGCAAATTACATGGAAGGATATTTCCAAATGCAACAATCACTTTTCTTTTCAAACAAATAAAAGGGTTTCCAGAGAACATAAGTAGTCACGTAATTTAGAAAATGAAAAATTCAAAAGAGCCTTTTGGTCGAATCAAATTTCTGCCAAGTGTAGAGCCTAGTTTAGGGTAGTTGGGGTGCTCAATTGCAACATTGATGACGGCGGGCCACGGAGATAGTGATCTTCAACGAACGCTGCCGTAGATATTAATGAGAGAGAGAGAGAGAGAGAGAGAGAGAGGAGTGTCACGTGGCCGGTCGGGGCAACTTGGCAGTGTTGAACAGTTATGGCTGAGGAAAAATAAAGACAACGACGATACGAAAATCGAAGACCTCGTGTTTTGTCTGGTGAACCGGGGAAGATGAATACATTTAGATCACAATGAAAAAACACGCCTTTTGCGTTCTCCGCTATTCCTCCTTCATAAACTTTTCTACGAAAAATCATGAAGACGAAGGCCACACGGCATTGTTCAGCAACTTTCGTTGACGTATTTGTCATGTTCGCCCAGGGAAGACCACATGGCATTGTTCAGCAAGACAGAGATGTGTTGGGAGTGCACGGCAGAAGCTCAATACTCTTTCACATAGGAAGATCTCCAAGGGGAAAACCCAAGTCCGAACTTATCAATATATTTAATTGGACCCACATTCACTCAAAAACTTAAGTTAGTGAGTTATTGATCAATTAGAATATATTAATTACTCGACACCACCTTAATTATCCAATGTAGGACTATTTTTCTAACACAATTCACACGTATATTCAAACAACCTCCCCAACGTGTGAGCTCCAATATTATGTCTACTCTTCCTTAAATTAGATATCATTCTAACCCAACATCATTCTCACGAGCCCACATTATTACATTACAATGCCCACTTGCCAGAAAACCAACATCATCCTCACGGGCTTGCATTGTTACACCACAATGCTCACATGCGAGTTCTATTGTTAGGTCCACTCTCCTTTAAATTAAATATCATTCTCATAGGCCCACATTGTTACATCACAATGCCCACATGTCTAGAAATCAACATCATCATTACAGGCCCACATTGTTACATCACAATGCTTACCTACTCGGAAACCGGGCCCACATTGATACACCACAATGCCCACTTGCCCGGAAACCAACATCATCCTCATGGACTTATATTATTACACCACAATATCTACTTGCCTGGAAAACGTAACTATCGGCTCTGATACCAGTTATTGTGAGCATATAGCAAAAGTTCAATACTCTATCACATGGGGAGATCTCCAAGAGGAAAACCCAAGTCCGAACCCATCAATATATTCAATTAAACCCACATTCACTCAAAAGTTTAAACTAATGAGTTATGGGTCAATTATGATATATTAATTGCTCCACATTACATCAATTCTCCAATACTAACACAACTCACACGTATATTCTAATAAGACGAAGACCAAGGGCTCCGAATCAAATGTATTTGGCTATAAAATGTTCAGCGACTCCATCAAGATTAATGGGTCTACGTTTGCTTATTGGCCGAAACACTTCGCACATTGTAGCTCTTTGAACTCAAAGGTTGGGACTTGCAACCCCATTCATCGATCAACTGCAATCAACGATGCACGGTCCAGAGCCAAATCGTGAGCTTGCCATGTCGGATTCAAACTCAAGGTTTGATCTTGTCCTCCATTTTCGTCGGCTTTTTTCTTTGCTTGCCCAGATGTTCCGCAAAATTTGGAGGATAATGAAAAACTCAAGAATGGGCAAGCTCAATGGTGCGTTCTGTTTTTTGTCATGTTGGTGATGATGAGAACTCGCTACTGATAAAGCAAATGATCTATTGACTTCCAACCGATTAAGTGGACTCTCCATGTTGTTCTTTCGTTTCACTTGTTTACGGATCCTTTCGGACCATTTTCCAGACCAGCGTCACTGTGTGAGCGTCTTAATTTACGTTTACTATTCGTATTTTTATCTTCTGACTTTTTAGCTTTTGTGGTAGCTTCTATCTTAATATGCGTGAGGTTAACCAGTACCCTCTTTTCACGGGTTATCTTTCAGGGTTGCTGCTGATATGGTTTGCAATGTTGATGCTCAGTCGATTCCAATTGGGGTAGACTACGCTGAAATCGTTGTCATACGTCATGGAGAAACGGACTGGAATGCTGATGGAAGATTTCAGGTTTTCTATGCTTCTGGATTTCTCTCTAGTCTTCTAATTTTGTAGAAATTGCTGATTCCCATTATAATATCAAAGTTGCATGTAATATACCACTAGATATTTGCCCATTGTGTGACGAAATACAGTGCAAATGTTTAGTTAATAGAAGCATCTGGTGAATGACATCAGTTCTTGTCAAGCTATGTAGCTGCATTGGGCCACATAAATCTATAATTGCATTGTGAATCCACCAGTACAAGCCTTTGCTTGAGAATACTATTTTGATTTTCATACTTCTCTTTTCCTATATGAAATTGGAACCTGTGATGGCAAGGAAACATTCAGGGTGAGCCCAAAAAATGATAGAGAAGATTAATGGCAAGGAATATGTACACTCTACTGCTAAGGTTTCATATCTTCTATTGCTTTTATGATTGGGGGATCAATATAAATTCCATGATAGGACATGCCTAGTCGAATTAGAGAAAAAGCATTACTATCTTGTGGTTTCTCCACATTTATGCATTGGTTTAAGCAAATTTATCTCTAATTGTGCTAATATCTGCCATCTCATGCAGTTTGTTTAAGAACTGGTTTCTACCTCTTTTTTCCATTTACCTTCAAATTGCTTTCGTTACACTGAACAGGGAACTCTGGACATTGAATTGAATGAAATTGGGAGACGGCAAGCAACTGCTGTGAGTATTTTCTGTGATGTATAATCCAACCAACAAGTTTATTAACATTATTATTTTCTCTGAAAGGTGGGTGAAAGGCTGTCCAGAGAAGGTAAAATCTCTGCAATTTACTCATCTGACCTAAAACGAGCTTTAGAGACATCAAATCTGATTGCAACTGCTTGTGGTGGACTGGAGGTATGCACGCAGTGAGACCGTTCTTGATTGGCATTCTATTTATGAGAATTACACATGAATTTTGACATTATCCATTTGGTGGTACAAAACCCAACATATACGTAATTTCAGACGGCGTTGTAGAGCTAAAAAATTCTATTAGACATTATCTTTATTTGTCGGAAAGCTCAGAATGTCATAAAAGTTCATGTTTATTGTTACAGTTCGATTAATGATTTGTCGTCTGAAAAATCTAGCATGTTCTTTTCAAATGAGAAACTAGGTTATTAAGGATCCAGGTCTACGAGAAAGAAATCTTGGTGATCTCCAAGGTCTTCAGCCACATGCTGCAGCTAGTGTCTGTCCTGAAGCTTATAAAGCCCTTCTATTACAGAAGACAGATCAAGAAATTCCGGTGGGTTTTGATTTGCGCAGAGATCGGCAAAATGCACCTGATTTTGTCAATTTGCTTATTGCCACTAACTTTCTATATGGAAACTATGCATATGTGGATATCGCAAAAATCATAATTTTTGTTATTAAAATTGTTCAATGGTTCAGGTGATGTGTTCTTTTCTATATGTTGAATACACAGCTATAAAAATTTCAGTCCCATTCTTTTGGCTATTTAATGAGTTCACATCTTACATGTGCTTTTTAATCTGTAAAACATAGTATAGCTTGCACGTCACGTGTAAGGCGTTACAAAACAAAGGATTACAAGATTAACATTTATTGAGAAAGAGTTTGGTAGTCTGCGGAGTACAAATTGCTTCTCAAGTGGAATGTCTGATTAGTCATTTCTCTTGTATCTTCTACACGCAGGGTGGTGGTGAAAGTATTGATCAGGTTTATCAGCGCTGCACTATGTGTTTGCGAAATATCAGTATGAAACACAAAGGTAAAGAGATTATTTATGTCACATATTCGCCAGAAATGTGGAAGCTTCTACTAACCTAAAAGCAGTGTTTGTAGTTTTATATTAAGTAGCACCGGTACCAATACCAACACGCAACACACGACATGACATAACATGACACGCTAACATGTCGTTTTTCCAAAAATAGAGAATTCCGATATATTGGGACACATTGTATATTAAATATTTATATATATAATAAATTATTATTTTTATGATTATTTCAATTAAATTAATTTGATTCAAATTTTCAAATAAATAAATAATAATAAATGTAGAATGAATTTACACTAAAACCATTAATCAATTATTAATTAATATCATTCATTATTTCAATTTGACAAATTTAACTCCATTCTAATAATCCATAAAACTTTAAGAAAAAAAAAAAAAAGCAATTCACATTCTAGACTCATGTGTCAGACATGTTGGAAGAGAAGAGAACAAAAAACTTGGGAAGTAAATTATGTGTCACAGGAAGTGAGAGTCAGAAGAGAAGAAAATACTAGTTTTTTATTCTTTCCCCATTTATTATTTTTATTATTGTTTTTTTTTCATATATATATACATTTTAACCTCTCATTTATTGAAAAAATTTTAAATTGGCATTGCTTGTTGGAATCACGTGTCGAAAACTTGCATATTGAAATTCCGACTTAAGTGTCAAAGAATATCAGGAAAGTTGACCAAGTCTTGGATTTTTCGACATTTGTTGATATGTCAGAGAGTGTCCAAGAATGTCGAAAAATATCAGACACATGTCGAAGTGTCTAACATAATATGAAAGCTTCTGGAGAGTATCAGTGCTTCCTAAGTTTTAGGTTTTATACGCGAAAGTGACTCCTTGCATAGTGTTAACTGGGCACACTATAATACCCATATTTTGCCGGTTTGAATCTCCATAGCTTCTTTTACTGGAGTTTTTCCCGGATTACCTTTTTTCAGTCTTGAAAGCTAAGCATCACAGGACTCGGTGAATAGCTATCATTATTGTTTTAATGCTTTCTAAGGCTTTACTGATGCTCGTTGCTTTTAAATGCTCTTGCTTGGGTTTGCCTGCTTTGTGATAGCAGACAAAAGACGAGTACGAGGACAAGGATGACCATGATTTAATTACGCTTCCCATTCACTACTAAAGAATTTCTAATACAATTTAAGCTAGAAACAGAAATTGCAAATAATACTTTTCTTTGTTGTGCAGGAGAGCGAGTAGTAGCAGTCAGTCATGGTGGTGTACTCAGAGCACTTCATGCGCGGGCTTGCCCAAATAAACAGCCTGTGAAGTTCTTGAATACTTCTGTCAACATTTTCCACTTATATGATGGGGACCGCTGGGTCTTTAAATCCGGAGGCGATGTTAGTCATCTCAGCCAAATAGGGTATCTGAGAACAGGATTTGGTGGGGATACATCTTCTGGTTAGATCAACTCTTTATGTTGTTCCAGTAGCCCTAACCTGTAATGAGTTACGAAAAGGCACCCGCTAAGAAGCATGATTCACCCACTTGTTATTGTCTTAAAGGATAATGTCATCCTTGGTCCTCACATTATGCGATTTGTCCAATCCTTGAATTCTCAATATGTGCTATTGGATCCTTTAATCGAGTCAGTTTGTCCTTACTTAACTTAACCGTACTAGCATGGCTGCTGATAGGGCAAATTAAAATATTTTAAATAGAGGAAGAAAAACAGACCACGTGTTTGGAAAATATGCTTAATGAAGAGAAAAAGAGGCATCCCTCATGTCTCATGGTAGAATCCAGAATGCCACGTGCCCTCTTTGCAAGGGCATGCCTGACTCAATCAATCACCTTTTTTTTTACTGCTGCGTCTCCAAGTCCCTAGCACTATTCTGGGCTACTAAATGTAACTTGCCTTGGCGCAATTCCTCCTGGACAGAAAATCTTCTCTGGGTCATAAAGTTCTTGTCTGGTAAGGGATTCTACCAGGAGATAGCCCGTTTCTCCTTTGGCTCTCTATGTCAACTCATTTGGAAGACAAGGAATGAGATTCTATTTCAAGGGCTTACCCTTTCTGCTCCTGCATTAAAACTTCAACTCTTCAAGGCAGTGAAAGATAAAGCCCTCACCTTTTCGAGAGTGGATGATTGCCCCAGGAATAGAAGGATGCAGCGAAGTTGGGGATGAGACCCCCATATTTTTGCTTTGGAGCCATATATGGTTTAGAATAGGAATTAGTTTCCTACTAGTTCTGTCTAACTCTAGCTTTGTAATTATATTCATTTTGCTTACGGGGTACCCTTTCACTCCAGCGACATGTTGTCCAGCTGAGTGGCCGTTGGTACCGCGTTCCCCCTGATGTACTAGTTCTTGGTTGTTTATATATACTCTTACCTTACCAAAAAAAAAAAAAAGAGAGAGATCAAAACAGAAAGGCAAAAAGGATGAAGAAAATTTCTGTTAAAAAAAATAGTTTTGATGATCTTTAATGTTTCAAATTAGCAATTATTGTAAATTTTACCATTTTTTGTGACTCTTCCTTTTAGGTATGCCCTTGGAAGACCCTTCTTTTAACTTTATTTATGTAAAAAAGAAACTACAATTAGAAGTTTTCTAAATATGATTGAGTCCCATCATTTTATATTATAAAGAATTTTGTCTTTATTTTATTTAAAAAGAGGAAAGTTCTATGAAATAGTATACAATATAATGAATAACTTACACAAAGTACATATTCCAACTTTACTCAAACAAAAAAACTAAGGCTCGCACAATGCACACGCCTACCACTGATTTTTTTCTTATGACAGACATTTGAAGTGTCTTCTGCATCGTACTTTCCCCTTTGGATTATTCCATGAACATTCAAGTGACTCGAAGAACTATATCCCAAAAAAAAATAAAAAATAAAAAGGGCTTACACACAACTTTCTTTTCTCTGGGGAAAATATTTTAAGACAATGCTCCAAGTAAAACTTCTAATGTCGCAAGCTGCAAACATTGACGATTGTCGTTTTTTGGTGCTGTAATCACGGTTGTCACTAATCTACCTGTGCTTGTCTTTGCAATTATGCCAAAGTAATATCTAATTTTTGCATCCGGTCCATTTAGTTCCTGTAAATTCTTTCAACTAGAAACCACCACGATGATCAACATAAAAAAGAAAGACTATTCATATAAATGTAAAGTGCTCAAGTGGAATTTGCGACACAATCTATAACGTCTTCCTAGCAATAGCTACAATCTGATAAGGGATATTGCTATTTTTATATGATACTTGGCAAACTCTTCATAATTGCATCCCCATCAAATCCGCAATAGTTTATGTAGGTCTCGCAAAGCTTCCTCACCCTTCACCCAGCTATCCATACCGACCATGTGATCGGGACGGGAGACTGCCACGCTTGATAGTATACTAGCCGGACCTCAACCAACGTCCAACATCATCCACCAAGAAAACATTGAAAACTAAAATAAGTGGATGCTATTTCTTAGAGCTTAAATTCGAAAAAGGCAACGATCCACCTCCATCAATGCTCAGGACCGTCACCATCTCCCGCTTGGAGATCCACTTCTTACCGTTAATATGATTGAGAAGAGCTCGGCTTAAAGAAGAATCAAAACACAATGTGCTGTTCTCAAAATTAATCAGAAGAAATGGACTTTACAGATGATTTCGTCTGAGGTTATTTATTTTTTCCCTCTGACAAAGAAATTTTAGTTAGAATGAATTGTTTTGTAAATAATAAAACATACAAGAAGAAAATAAACCAAGTAGAAAACTAAACGCAACACTAGCTAGACCATCCTAGGTCTAACGGCTGGTTGTGTGTACTACAGTGTAGTGTGGATGCATAGGCATATACAAAAGTTTATATACAAACAACACACCAAGATTCAAAAGATAAACCATTCATTCCAACAACTCTCTATAAGACAACAGTTGACAATCAGTCCACCCCTTATAACTCCCATTCATATTAAAAAAAAAAAATTTAACACCTCAATGGTTAAGGACATACTTGGAGTCCTCGTTGCCATGCAAAGAAATCTGTTGCAAAGAGAAAAGTTGGCCTAATTCCACCAAGTATTTTCAAGTTTATAGCGGAGTCACCAAGCTATCACTACCTTAACCTTGATAGTGAACCACCTAGAATTGGGCTAATGGATTACTAAACTTAAACTAAGTTCATACTTTCTCAAACCTATACCAATATGCAACTTATGGTTTAAATACCTAAACATGTAAATCAATTTCATTTCAGATTTGCCACTAATCAATTTTTTGGTAGATCAATTAGAAAATCAAGTAAAGTATCAAGAGATATACTTACTTTACTCCTATCAACTAGAGATTATGGATTTGGGGACTTAATTATGCTAAATTACTCTAATGCTCTTTCAATATCTTCCTCTTTTATTCAAAAATGTTTGGCAAACAGTTTAGATGGATTCTAAACATATCCACTGACATGTAAAGTGATCATACAAGTGTACAACCATTAATAAAACACCCAATAATCAAAGCGATGGACTAATTGCAAGGTTAGAAAGAAATTTACTTACCTCGAAAAAATGTAAACATCTGCAAAGTTAATTAGAAAATCACATTCTTAACATAAATATGATTTCTAAATGATACACAATCCCACTCTTTTTAGGGTTTTTTCTTATTGAATGAAATTTAAACTATATGCAATGCATGCTATTAATTTAACATGACCCGCAACATATAACTTATCTAAATGTTCTAATTCTAATGACAATTAAATATACTATTCTAGCATGGCATGCAATTTTCTAGATGTGTGAACCTAGACATGCAATTTTTAATGACGGACAAAACTAACATGTGACTACTCCAATATGACCTATAATTTAATTTAATTATTCTCCATGACCTACAATTTAATTAAATGGTCCTATCATGCAATTACTAAATAACGTGCATTTTATGAACCTAATTCTATATAACATGCACACGGCATTTTTTGTATTTTTCATGAAATTCGAAATTAATTAAATTCCCCCAATTTAAAAATGCAATCTATACTAGAAAAGAATCTACTTTATTCTAAGATGACATTTTTGGTATTTTTATTATAATTCAGAATAAAAAATTGAAATTAAACTATCTAGGTTAAGATATTATCCAACTCATTTTAGAAATTACACTAGACCAAATCCTAATAAAAATGGAATGTTATCTTAACGAGATAAACTCCAACCTATAATGCAATATATCTAGAAGAAACTATCTATAGTTATTATCATTTATTCCATGAAGATTATCTATAACCGAACTAACATATAATATTTTCCTAATATGCAATGTTATCTATTGAAATCCATCATAATCTTTTCGCAAGTGAAATTGGATTGTCAACCATAGCACATTGTGAGATTAAGGAAATATCCTAATTCAAGGATATTTGAGAAAAATCTTTTGAATATGACATCTCTTCAAATCATATAATTAATATTGCAACATATTTGAGTTAGGCAACTTAATATATTGAAATTAAATCGGATAATAGTTAACTAATTCTATATATTCCGCAGATTGGACAAGGGATCACGGATGTGGATTGGACGGCGATGACACGGCCGGGGTGGTGGGGCTCCCACGGTGGTGTGCAGCAGGTGAGGGTCGCTTAATGGTCGTTTGCGGCTTGGCTAATACGGTGACGGTAGGGGTCACCTCGATCCAACTCGGCTGCTCGTGGTACGCGGCCAGGGACAGATGCGGGCTGGTATGGGTCACGACAACCATCGGCGACGGGACTTGTGGATTGGAGGAACACCACGAGTGACCTGTGAAGACAGAGAAACCTAGCACGGATTGGCTCAGTGGACTACAGCGAGAGAGCAGTAGTTCCATCGAGTCAGCAA
>MU090027.1:0-50839 GCA_014858505.1 Corymbia citriodora subsp. variegata
TTCCTCTCGTGTCGTCCCACTGACCGCAATCGCTGTTGGGTATGCGACCCTAACTCTGATACCAATTGTTAGAACCAAAATGATAACAAATAGCTTTGGAGTGTTTGGTGGAGAGAGAGACACAAAAGAGAGACGACAATATTCAAAGGCTTTGCGTAGGCTTTTATACAAATACACACCACTAATACAAGCTTAACACTATAAGCTTTCCTCTCGATCACGGAGGAATAACCTGCTCACACAGAGCAACTCTCTGAGGCTCTCTCTGCTGAGTATTCTAGCCTCCCTATTCTCTCTGCATTCTCTCTGCACACGAGCCTTTCTACACTCACACTCTCCACATACATGACTAAAGAACTACATCTATATTTATAGGCAAGTCCACCGCCTGCACTTCACCGCCTGGACTCCACCGCCTCTTCAGCCTTCCTTCAAGTCAAAGTAAAGGACAGCAAAGTTGAACTCTTCAGCCGCACCTTTTTCTTCTAGTCAAAGAAAAAGGAATTCAAGTTGAATTTGTCTTCTCCTTTCTTCTTTCTTCTTGACGCTTCTTCACTTTTCTGGCTTATTCACTTTTCTTGTTGATTAAGAGTCAACAGGCGGTGTCCTTCAACAAAATCAATTTTAATTAATTTCCAACAGTTCGATATAATGCTTAGACTAGATCTGAAAATTTTGGTTGAAAATATTCATCCTCGATGTGGCTGTTGCGTCTATGGCCGTTGCTACTTCATTCGTTGGTCAAGTCGGCGACGGGGGAAGCGTCTTTGTGGCGTCGTTTCCGGCCAGCGGGGGTTCGGGGCCTGAGTTTCGAGCCCGGGCGGTTGTTCGGTCGTTTCGGCCATGATGGGGGTGACGGTGGAGGCTGGCGATGGAATGGCGACCCCCAAAAGCCGGTATAGGCTCGTCGTGCGTGGAGGCAGTCCCGGCGGAGCTCCGGCGAAGTGCAAGCACGTTCGGTCGAGCATGCATGCAGAGACAAGGAGAAGAAGACTAAACAAAAAAGATTAGAATAAAAAATAAAATAAAAGAAGAAGAAGAAGAAGCTACAGGCGTGTGTCACGGCCCAAGGACTTGCACGATCCAAGAGGGTTCTTGAGCGATGCCGTGACCGAATCTTGGTACAAGCGACCCTCAACCGTGGTCTCCGTATTCTAGGGTTTTCTTGAGTCTTCTAGACTATTCCTAAGGTGGGCGATACGGTCATTGTACACAAAGCAATCAATGTAAGTAGGTAGTAGTTGANTGAATCGGTCGAGCATGCATGCAGAGACAAGGAGAAGAAGACTAAACAAAAAAGATTAGAATAAAAAATAAAATAAAAGAAGAAGAAGAAGAAGCTACAGGCGTGTGTCACGGCCCAAGGACTTGCACGATCCAAGAGGGTTCTTGAGCGATGCCGTGACCGAATCTTGGTACAAGCGACCCTCAACCGTGGTCTCCGTATTCTAGGGTTTTCTTGAGTCTTCTAGACTATTCCTAAGGTGGGCGATACGGTCATTGTACACAAAGCAATCAATGTAAGTAGGTAGTAGTTGAGGGGCTACTCCTATGTATTCAATACGGGTAGGAAGTAGTTGGGGGCTACTTCAATGTAATTAATGTGGGTAGATGGTAGTTGGGGAGATCTAATCTCCACCGTTAGATCGAGGATGGATCTACGGATACGATGAGTCCGTACTTGTATAATAGGGGCTCCTCCCCCTCATTGTAAGCATCTCATTCTACACAAGAAATAGAAAACCAGAGTTTCTCTCTCTACAGTTTCTCTCTCTAGATTTTGTGTGAGTTTGAGTGGAAAGGTTGCTTGGGAGAAATCCTAAGGCCGCACGGGTGCAAAGGAACGAGGAAACAATCGGCCCGTGACAAGTGGTATCAGAGCGAAGTTCATTCCTAGGCGCAATGGCTGAATCCCGTCCTGAGGTGTTGATCGCGCTGACAGCGGATCAAGAGGAGCGTGGAAGAGCTGCCGCTAAAGGACCCAAGGTAAGAAAGAACCGTGCTGGTTCCGGTTCGAGGGATGTTATGGGGGATCTGGATCGTCGGGTGATAAAGGTGGAGATATTCGCCTCCGAGATCCAAGGATCGGTCAACGACCTGACCCAAACCGTCGAAGGAGTTGAAGCTGGCAAGGAGGAGCTTGAGGCCGAGGTGCTAGAGCTCAAGTCCAGCATGGGAGAGCTCCGAGGCGAGTTGCTGGGGACCCTGAGGCAAGAACTGGAACAACGGGAGGAAACCTTGGAGGCCATGATAGTGGCTATGCGTGCTGAGGTTGAGGAACTCAAGGGGAAGCTTGCGGAATCAGAAGCAGTACGCGTGAACGGAGTGGTCACGGTGCATGCTAGTCCACGAACGGACGCACCCAAGCCGGACAAGTTCAGAGGCTCACGGGTGGCCAAGGATGTGGACAACTTCCTATGGTACATGGAACGGTACTTCCAGGCCATAGGAATCAACGACGACCTTACTCGGGTAAACACCGCATCTATGTATTTAGTTGATAATGCATTATTGTGGTGGCGTCATCGGTCGGATGGGAGGAGTGGCGATCCCATCGCGACATGGGAAGGATTCGTCGAGGAATTTCGACGGATGTATTACCCTTCGTACGCGGAGGAGGATGCTTGGAATGAGCTGAAACGGCTCGAGCAAAAGGGTGCGGTACGTGACTACATCAAGCGGTTTTCGGAGTTGCTACTCCAAATCCCTTTGATGAGCGACACGGAGGCGTATCATCAGTTCATGGGTGGTCTCAAACCATGGACCAAGCAAGAGCTCAAGCGGTGTAGCGTGGGAGATCTCACGGCGGCCATTACGGTGGCCGAGTCACTTGTGGAGTACAAAGCATCTTCGGCACCCAAGCCGGAACCTCGACCAAGGGACAGGGCCTTTGGTGGGGGAGATCGAGGGAGATTCCATCATCCGAATGGAGGCAGACCCCTGAACGGTCCTCCGAGATTTCATGCGGAGTCGAGCAATGGAGGACAAAGAAAGGTACGCACATATAAGTGCTTTTTCTGTGACGGTTCTCATATGGCACGTGACTGTCCAAATAAGGCCAAGCTGGCGGCCCTTTGTAAGGAAGACGAGCCAAAGGAGGAAGCGCGGTTGGGTTCGCTGCGTATCCTCAGTTCCCTTAAAACGAAGAAAGCTAAGGAGTCTAAGGGGATGATGTTCGTGGATCTAAAGATCGGCGACACCACGATGAGTGCACTCGTGGACACCGGAGCATCCGATCTTTTTATTTCACAAGAGGCCGCGAAAAAACTCAACCTTCCGGTCGAGAAAGGAGCTGGTTGGCTCAAGACGGTGAACTCCAAGGAGGTCCCGACTAGCGGATTGGCTAGAGACGTGGAGCTTCACCTCGGACCATGGTCAAGTAGAGAAACTATCGAGGTAATTCCTCTAGACGACTATGATTTTGTTCTAGGTCTAGGATTTTTCGATAGGATCAATGCGGATGTGCTACCATTCGCGGATTGCATTTGCATTCTAGACAAGAGATGCCAATGCATGATTCCGATTCATCGCGCATCGGGGTGCGATCAGAAGATGTTATCAGCCATGCAACTCTCGAAGGGAGTTAAGAAGGGGGAGATAACCTTCCTGGCCACCGTGAAAGTTGATGAAGACGCAGGCAATGTGGAGGAAATTCCCACCGAGGTAACCCGAGTTCTCGACACGTTTGCGGACGTGATGCCATTCGAGCTTCCTAAGAAGCTCCCACCTAGAAGGGAGGTGGATCATCGGATCGAGCTAGTGCCTGACGCTCGACCACCGGCCATGGCACCCTATCGCATGGCACCCCCGGAGTTGGAAGAATTGAGGAGACAACTCAAAGAGCTACTCGATGCGGGATATATTCGGCCGTCCAAGTCTCCGTTCGGTGCGCTGGTCCTTTTCCAAAAGAAGCACGATGGGTCACTCCGGATGTGCATCGATTACCGGGCATTGAATAAGCTCACCGTAAAGAATAAGTATCCGATCCCTCTCATCGCGGATCTATTCGATCAACTTGGAGAGGCCCGATGGTTCACCAAGTTGGATCTCCGATCGGGTTACTATCAAGTTCGGATTGCCGAAGGGGACGAGTCAAAGACCGCATGTGTGACGCGATACGGATCGTACGAGTTCCTTGTCATACCGTTCGGTCTCACCAACGCTCCGGCCACTTTCTGCACGATGATGAATAAGGTACTACATCCGTTCCTTGATCGGTTCGTAGTAGTTTATTTATACGATATTGTAATATATAGCCGGACGTTGGAGGAACATATTGAGCACGTAAGACAAGTCTTCCAAGTCTTGCGTGAGAACGAGTTGTCTGTGAAGCGGGAGAAATGTGCCTTCGCCCAAAAGGAAGTTCCTTTCTTGGGGCATATTGTTGGGGGCGGTCGTGTTCGGATGGACGGAGCAAAGATCCGAGCGATAGTGGAGTGGAAGCCGCCGACCAAGGTGACGGAGTTGAGGTCATTCCTTGGCCTCACCAACTACTATCGGCGCTTCATTCGAAGCTACTCAAGTATTACGGTGCCACTCACGGACATACTGAAGAAGGACAAGCCGTGGGAGTGGACCACACGATGCCAAGGGGCGTTTGATTGGTTGAAGCAAACCATGACCGAAGAGCCGGTGCTAGCATTGCCCGATCACGCAAGACCCTACGAGGTAGAAACTGACACTTCCGACTTTGCTATCGGTGGTGTTCTTATGCAGGATGGTCATCCAGTGGCGTTCGAGTCCCGAAAGCTAAACGATGCCGAACGACGGTATACCGTCCAAGAGAAGGAGATGACCGCAGTGGTCCATTGCCTTCGGACATGGAGGCATTACATCTTGGGAGCCAAGTTCGTCGTGAGGACGGACAACGTGGCCACGAGCTACTTCCAGACACAAAAGAAGTTGAGTCCGAAGCAAGCTCGATGGCAGGATTTCTTGGCGGAATTCGACTACGTGCTGGAGTACAAGCCCGGGAAGTCCAACTCCGTGGCGGACGCACTGAGTCGAAAAGCGGAATTGGCCAACATAGTAAGTCGACCCAATTACCCATGGGTTGACCGTATCAAGGAGGGGATCAAGCATGATCAAAGGGCTGAGGGACTCCTACGATACGCCGAGAAGGTAAGACTCGCCAATTTTGGTGTGAAGACGAGCTTCTCTACACCAAGGGACGGCGACTATACGTCCCACTATATGGAAAGCTGAGGAAGGAAGTGCTGCGAGAGTGCCACGATTCGAAATGGGTGGGTCATCCAGGGATCCACCGTACATTGGCGCTCGTCGAGGAACAGTTCTACTGGCCTCAAATGCGGGACGACGTCGAAGCCTACGTGAAGACTTGTCTTGTATGCCAACAAGACAAGCTCGAGCAACGGACGTCGCCGGGACTTCTGGAGCCTCTTCCCATCCCCACTCGTCCATGGGAGAGTGTCTCCATGGACTTCATCGTCAATCTACTGAAATCCGAAGGGTGTCGGACGCTGATGGTGGTGGTTGATAGGTTCTCCAAGTACGCGGTATTTATACACGCAACAAAGGATTGCCCGACCGAGGAGGCGGCCAAACTTTTCCTAAGGTACGTGGTTAAATACTGGGGAGTACCACGAACGATCGTGAGCGATCGTGACCCTCGATTCACGGGGCGATTCTGGACGGAGCTCTTCAAGCTACTAGGGTCGGAGCTGAACTTCTCCACGAGTTTGCATCCACAGACGGACGGTCAGACGGAACGGACCAACGCACTCTTGGAGATATACCTCCGGCACTACGTGAGCACGACGCAAGTAGACTGGGCAAAGTTGATTGACGTGGCCCAGTTCTCCTATAACTTGCATCGGAGTGAGTCGACCGGCCAAAGTCCGTTCGAGATCGCAACGGGACAACAACCGCAAACTCTGAGTGTGGTTGCATCGGGCTACAAGGGGAATAGTCCTCCGGCCTTCAAGTTCGCAAAAGAGTGGCATGAACAAACGGACTTGGCGAGGGCATGCCTACACAAGGCATCGAAGCGCATGAAGAAATGGGCGGACCGAAAGCGTCGGCACGTGGAATTCCAAGTCGGGGACCAAGTGTTAGCTAAGTTACACATGGTCCTTCGATACAAAGACATACACAAAGGGTTGATTCGACGTTACGAGGGGCCGTTCCGTGTGCTACAACGGGTGGGAAAGGTCGCATACAAGCTGGAGCTACCGCCAAAGCTAAAGGTACATCCGGTTTTCCACGTAAGTATGCTTAAACCTTTTCATACAGATGAGGAAGATCCGAACCGAGGGGAGTCACAACGGGCACCTATGGGAGCTAAGACTTCGTATGATCGAGAAGTCGACCACATCATGGCCGACCGAGTTATACGGAAACCGTATTGTGCGCCGAAGCGGGAATACATGGTTCGATGGAAGGGTCTTCCGGAGAGTGAAGCAAGCTGGGAACCCGTGGACGCTCTTTGGCAATTCAAGAAACAAATCGAAGCATTCCATGCCGAAGACGCGACGAGGGCGTCGCCTGATTAGGTGGGGGAGAATGTCACGGCCCAAGGACTTGCACGATCCAAGAGGGTTCTTGAGCGATGCCGTGACCGAATCTTGGTACAAGCGACCCTCAACCGTGGTCTCCGTATTCTAGGGTTTTCTTGAGTCTTCTAGACTATTCCTAGGGCGGGCGATACGGTCATTGTACACAAAGCAATCAATGTAAGTAGGTAGTAGTTGAGGGGCTACTCCTATGTATTCAATACGGGTAGGAAGTAGTTGGGGGCTACTTCAATGTAATTAATGTGGGTAGATGGTAGTTGGGGAGATCTAATCTCCACCGTTAGATCGAGGATGGATCTACGGATACGATGAGTCCATACTTGTATAAATAGGGGCTCCTCCCCCTCATTGTAAGCATCTCATTCTACACAAGAAATAGAAAACCAGAGCTTCTCTCTCTACAGTTTCTCTCTCTAGATTTTGTGTGAGTTTGAGTGGAAAGGCTACTTAGGAGAAATCCTAAGGCCGCACGGGTGCAAAGGAATGAGGAAACAATCGGCCCGTGACACGTGCATGGGGGCGTGCTGCAGCTGCGTCGGGGGAAGAGGACCAGGAAGAAATCTGCAGGAGCGGCAGACCAGAAAAAAAAATGATAAAAGAAAGCAGAAAAAGACAAAAAAAAAAAGAGGATAAAAAAATCGGAAAATAAAAAAATAGAAAAATAGGAAGGTGGGCTTCGTCTTGGGCTTGAGTATGCCGGGCTGGGTTTGTCGTGGGCCGAGATGGCTGGCCCGTGAGACAGAAATTAGAAATGGGCTGTCTTTATTAAAATTTTGTGGGCTTTTACTTTTGTTTCTTTTTCGAGCGGGCTTTGGAGGGAGAGTGCGGCCCAGTCTATTGTGGCCCAACCCGGACTGACAGGAGCCAAATCAGTTTAGTAGGGCCGGGCCTTTTGACCTGGTCCGAATTATTTCTTATAAAAAGTATAAAATAAAATAAAAATCCAAAATTTCAGAAAATCATAAAAACATATAAAAAATCATTAAAAATCCAAAAATTCAGAAAATCAAAAAATTATTAAAAATATTAAAAATTCATAAAAAATTCGAAATTTCAGAAAAAGATTAAAAAAGCTCTAAAATAATTCTTGGACAATTTTATCTTAAAAAGTGTCGGAAAATCATCAATCTAAGATTGTGCTTAAAATTGAATAAGCTTTCATAGCTTCGCCTTAGGGTTTTAATCCTCGGATACAAATTGCCCTCGATAGCACCCCGATGCGATGATTATGGTTTCCCCTTAGTTTAATTAGGGTTGTTATTATTTTCTCTTGCAATTTATTTAATATTTTCTTTAATTGCTGATTATTATTTTGATGAGTGCCCACCCGCATCACCTCATATGTTTGTGGTTAAGTCTAAAATTAATCCACACTGCCTGACAAAAGTCTTTTTGACATGAACAATATTAGGTACCGAAAGGGCATTAATTGGTTAATTAGTGTAATCAAGTTCCCGACCCTAAGATCTCTGGTTGCGTAGAAAATGAGGCACACTCCCATGCCTCACTTGGTTTCTAGCCGACCCCAATAGGCTAGTGGCGACTCCTCATTTGAAATTTTCATGAACCCAATGTCACGCGAGGTATAGGCTTGGGAGAGCCCATGTCTAATGAGGGTCCTGGACCCACCCTTTGGACAATACCCCTAAACCTATTTATTTAGATATTTCCTTTCCTCCACGGGATAGAAAAAATAGGTCGCGACAGCTTGGCGACTCCGCTGGGGACTTGGTTTTGAACCTTAGAGGACTTAGGCCTAAGTTAATCTTGTTTAAAAATATTTTTGTTTAGCAGCAAGGATTTCAGGTATGCTCCTAACATCAAAGGTGTTAAATGTTTTTGCAGAAATGTGAGGTATAAGGGGAAGTGTTTGCTCACCTTTGTCTTGCAGGGAGGTGTAGGATTGCATGGTTTATTTCTATGTACGAAGTGTTGTTTGCTTATAAATTGTGGTGCATCTATCATTTGCATTGCACTACACCTTAGCACACACAACCTGCCGCCGGACCTAAGTCACATAGGATCACTTAGGATGATGTTGAGGTGAATACCACTCCGACTACAACCATGTAGTACGAGTTGCCCATCTCAATTCCGAAATTCTTCTGACGTCGAGAGCTTCCACCCCAGCTTGCAAACACGCAGCACGGGTTGACTCTTTGACAAAGCCGGAGTCATGGGAACCCCGACCCAACCGCGATTATGTCGGTTCAGTCCGGTAATTCCATGGCTTCATTTGAGCCGTCTAGAGTAGAAATCAACCCACGTCACATGCGTATGTCTATGTGATTGAAAAAAAAATGGAAAAAGAAAAGAAAAAATCATCACCATTGGTAAGTATGATTTCTCCTTTTACTTGTTTATTTTTTAATTGAAGCTTTCATTTTTGAAATTTGCGGAGATCAATCAAATGCCCTCAGCTTCTAATTTGGAAAATTTGGCAATTACTTTTCATAAGCAAACATTCAGTGTCAATTTTAAAAATCTCTAATTTAGCTTTGCACATTGGATGATTTTGTTAAAGTTTCCAATCATGGGCTTAAAATCACATCTCGTCAAAAAATTCTTCCAATTCAAGATTATGTTTTGGGGCACAAAAAAAATAAATTGAAATCACTTTTAATCAAATTCTTTCATTCCCACATTTTGAGATTGAAAATTCAAATCACATTTTGTATATAGATTTCTTAAAATAAAAATCACATCATTTTGGCGAGAGTGAAAGCATAAATCAGTCTTTCAAAAATAATGCCACATTTTGCATATGAAACTTTTGTGAAAAGAGTAGGCATTCGATTGATAATCGCAGATTAATATTTTAATGATGTCTTTTCTTACGATCAAATCTTGGCAAAATACTGAAATCCTGTAATAGGAATTCTGGGGCACGTACTATCGCCTCGATTTTGTTGTAAGAGGCGATCTCATTGGAAGATCATTTTCTCGTTCACAAACTGACATTGTTTTTTCTTCTTGCAGGATGCGTGATGACCATTTTTTGAATTGTTCTTACTTGACCGTGCCAAAAAGTGGACTTTAAATTTAGGATGAGAATTTTTATTGCTCATAGGAGTATTGTATTTCCTTTGTGTCTCTATTCTTTTTATGAATGATTTTTCAATTCCAAGTTAATCAGAAACCCAGTCTCATTTTTTATTTTTATTTTCGAGTAAATAAATTTAAATTTATAAACATCCTTTGGCTTTGAGGGCAATTCGGAAGTTAGTGTATTCCATTGATTTTCCATGAGTTTCTGAAAGTCAATGCATTTTGTTTCTCTCATGTGTTCGTCCTTTGCAAGGAATCTCAGGAAGGATAATCTAGGGTGGTAAAATTGTGATCATTCCAATGGAATCAATTTATTATGAAACTGATTTGTTCATACATTTTCTTGCATGAGAGAACTAAATAATTTTGACATCAGTATTTGAATTATATCACAAGCAAATATTCTCACAAGTCTTGATCTTGGAATTCAAAGAAATGAGGGTCCAACTTCGACATTTGACTTTGGAGCAACATCTCTCCTTCCCCACTGATGACATGTGCTGGGGCAAAAATTCATCACAAAAGGATGTATCATTCCCAAATTGAGCCTAATTAAGTATGGAGATAACACAGTTCATCTTCTTTTATCACAGGGCGATCATTGACACAAGTCACCCAAAGCATGATAATTCACTCCCATGAAGCATTGATGAAATTGAGTCATCGATCTAACACAAAAAGGGTGTATTATTCTTAAATTAATCCAATTCAATGATTAGAATGCAAATAACATGTCCCATCTTTTGTAGGAAAATGTGCACATTGACTGTGGGAGCAGTGCCTTCCACCAAAGAAGCATGTTAAAGCCCAATCGTCCATTTTGGCGTAAATGATGTATTTCGTTCCTAAATGATTTCCAATTGAGTGTGGAAATAACATGCCCAATCATTTTCTTCACAAGCGATAAATAGGGAAAAGCATCCAAGAAACAATTCCCTCAAATGTTAAGACGTAAATGCTCATGCTCGAAGAACAGAAACATGTGAAGGGTAAATTGTATCGATTCCAATTGCTCATTTTGATGTTGTCTCTAACATGATTCCCTTTTCCTTCGACAGGGAAACATCAAATGCATAAAAAGGATGCCAAAAATTGCAAGTGAAGGGCAATTTGAGGTTGCCAAATATCCAAGAGGATGATGTTGGCATTTGAGTGATACATGCCAGTGAAGGGTAATGATTAGGGGTGTGCATGGTCCGGGTGGGCGGTTCCCACCCTAGAACCGGGAACCGCCCACTAAGGACCGGTTCCAAAAAATTGGATCCGGGAACCGCCCGTTGGTTCCATGGATCCACCCAAGAACCGGACCACCGGTCCGGTCCGGTTCCCGGGTGGATCTATGGATCCGGTCTCACAAGCGGGCGAAGAAAAAAAGCTCCACCGGACATGTATCGTAAAAATGGTCTATTTAGAGATTTCGCAAATGTTCTCACGCTTTTTTCTTTAGCTCTCTTGGTAAGTTGCTTCAAATAGAGCAATAAAAATTATAAACACGGGGCTTCAAAATTTTAATTTTTTTTCAACTAAAAAAATTATTTTTATAATAAAAATTAATATATATTATTATTATAATACCGGTCCGGTCCGGATGGGTGGGCGGGCGGATCCCCCCATGGAACCGAGAACCGGACCGGTACCCACCGGTTCCAATTTATTGGAACCGGGAACCGGACCGGTCCCTTTAGGAACCACCGGTTCCGGGCCGGTCCGGTCCGGTTCCGGGCGGTCCGGGCGGTTCCCGGTTCTTTTGCACACCCCTAGTAATGATGTATCGTTTCCAATTTTCAATCCTTGAAGATTCTTGCAATAACACTTTCCTTCCTATTCTTTACAGGGTTACTAAGTTGCCTCGTGGTAGGTAAGTACCCTTTTTCTCAAAAAACATTGGCTTTTTCCTGAAAAACAAACATAAAAAATAGAAATTGAAAAAAAAAACTGAAAAACTGAACATTTTTTTTTCCACAAAGCCTTTGAACATTTTTTTTTCCACAAAGCCTTTGAACATTTTTTTTATCTCAAAATTTTCTATCCGTTTGGTGGATCACTCATTTTGAATCGAAATTCCTCATGGAGATTAATCTGCTTAGATGATTTTGACCGATTGAAATTGGGATGTTAATTGTGTCAAGCGAAAGACACTTAGAATGAGGAAAGGCAACCCATTTCCAAACACATCCTTTAAACACTTTGAGAGTCGAGCGGAAAAAGAAAAGCCGTGTCATTTAAGGACGAGAGATTCATTCGTAGGTGGTACATGGACCGAAGTGAAAAGAGGAATTTCTTATATGCCTTACACACTGCAAGTGACAATAGTTTGCCCATTTGAGCCTTTAAATTTAGAGAATTTTCTATAAAATACCCATGTCAAGAACCACTCCCACAATGGGGCAAATTTGGAGGTTTCGGTTGACATCATATGGCGAGAAGAACGAGAAAGACTGCTTTGCTCTCACTTGCATCAACCTTTTGTAGTGGCTTCAGGTGAGTTCTTATGGAAACTCGAAGTATCCCAAAATGAACAAGAGCATTCATTTCTCTACTTAAACACTTATGCCCTTTGCTTAGCCAAGTTGAGCCTGAACATTCATTTCTAAAACCCGTATGGTGATCATCTCCCCCCCATTGGGGAAAGACATATGATTTATCAAGGCAATTTGCATTTACATGAAAATGTGGAAAGTGTCTCGAAAGTCCTAAGGCCTCAAAAAAAAAATCAATGAAAATTAGGGGGCATGAAAAAGCAATGCGCCTGGTAAAAGCAAGGCCAATGCCCAATTTCAATAAAAAGATGAGAAAAAAAGGGGCGAGGAAAGTTGCATAAAAAAAAGGGGAGACTTTCTTGTGAGAAAAGTTGTCAAAGTCAAAATGCTTGCATTGAAAAAAAGAAAATCATTGCAAATGCAAAAACCATTAGATGAAAGAGCAAAGCTCTCATGTTGAGATGTTTAGGACTTTCGAGACAAAGTTAGATTTCCAAAGTCAAGTGCATTCGAAAAAATTGGATGAAATGGTAATGATACCATGAGGATCATCAATTCTCAAACCCCTCTTCAAAGAAAATTCTAAGCCTTTTGAGCCTATAACCGAACCAACATTATAATCCCCTCCCGAAGTCTCTTCATATTGGGATGACTTGAGTGAAAGTAAGGACTTCTCAAAGAAGCTACTACTTAAAAAAGCGAGAGCAAAGTTGTCTTATCTCATTAGGTTTCTTGACTTGTAAACTTGGCGAAGATGTTGATCGATGATTATTTCATTTCATGACCTATGATGTTTATCCTTGTTGAAACCTTGACCAAGTCACATCATCACCCTTCCAAAAAACATCTTAGATAGGTCAATGTGTACTTGCTACGAATGATTCTCAAAGCCTTTGACATAGGTTATGTGAGATGCCCCCAATGGTTAGCTATGCTTCCCACATTAAGGGATGGGACACAAATAGCCATTTTCTCAAGAGGATGTGAGAAGCCCTTTTTGACTAAGAGCCCTTACTTGGCATGTTTAATGAATTCTTCTCATAAGTCAGGATCACTTTGATATGGACTTTTCTTCTAAAGGAATTTGAGAATTGATGATATCTTCCAAACTTGATGACAGTTTTGCGATATTTACCAAATAATTGAATTAGTTTGATTTGCTCATGCAATAAGCTCTTTCTCATCTTCGACATTTTTCTGAATTGTCTCTAATGACACTTCTTTCAAGTTGATTTTGTCTGGCTTCCCTAGTAAAATCATGTATTTTTCACACGGTTTGTGGTCTACCCTTAAACCACACGGTTTGTGGTCTACCATTAAACCATACGGTTCGTAATATACCCTTAGATCACTTGGTTTATGGTCTACCCTTAAACCACTCGGTTCGTGATATACCCTTAAACCATATACCATTAAATCATACGGTTCGTGATATACCCTTAAATCACACGATTCGTGATAATCACTCGGTTTGTGGTCCACCCTTAAACCACTCGGTTTGTAGTCCACCCTTAAACCACACGGTTCGTGATATACCCTTAAATCACACGGTTCGTGATATACCCTTAAATCACACGGTTCGTGATATATCCTTAAATCACCCGGTTAGTGATATACCATTAAATCACACGATTGATGGTCTTTCCTTAAACCATGGGGTTTGTGGTTATCCGAAACCACACGGTTTGTGGTTTATCTTTAAACCACACGGTTAGTGGTCTTCCCTTAAACCACGGGGTTTGTGGTTATCCGAAACCACACGGTTGGTGGTCTTTCCTTAAACCACGGGGTTTGTGGCTATCCGAAACCACACGGTTGGTGGTTTACCCTTAAACCACGGGGTTTGTGGTTATCCGAAACCACACGGTTGGTGATCTACCATTAAACCACGAGGTTGGTGGTTATCCAAAACCACACGGTTTGTGAGTTCATCCTTAAACCACGCTCCTTTTTGTTCGAAACCCGTTTTTACACGACGAGACCTTCCTTCCAGTCAAAACTAGTTACCACATAATAAGACTTTCTCATCTTAGTTTTTGAGAAAAAAGAAAAAGAAAAAAAGATCATGCATTCTTATCATTATCTCATACGCAGCCCCTGATCATCATCATTCATGAACAAAATTTAGGTGTCTCTCGTCTTTAAAAGGAACCTCCTTGAGCTCCCATTCAAAGAGGGGCAGCTGTTGACACCTAAATTTTGACGATTTGTTTTAATATTTATTAATTGCATTGGAAAATTAGAGATTAGTTTATAATCCTTTAACAAAAAATTCTTTCATCAAAATTATATTGCATATAGACATTAGGAGCATTTGCATCACTAGTTTTAAAATTAATTAAATAAAAAAAAATCAAAATTTAAAGAAATGTGGGTCCAGGCCAAGGTTGGGCTTACCTGGCCCCTTTCCCTTCTTCGTTTCATCCCCTTATGGGCTTGGCCCACCTTCCTCTCCCCTTGACTCGGCCCGGGCCTCTCGGCCTTCTTTTTGCTTGTTTCTTCTCCATGCGCGGGACCTACAGCAAAAAGAGAAAGCAGCAAGTCAGAGCAGCAGCAAGTCAAAAGCAGCAGGTTGCAGTAGAGAGGGAAGCAGAGCAAAGGCAGCAGCAGAAGCAGAAAAGCAGCAGCAACAGCAAAGCAATGGCAGGAAGTCAGCAGAAGCAAAGAGGAGAAGAAAAGACAGCAGAGGGGGAGACCGGAGGAAGAGGGAAGAGAAAAGAACGAGAAAAAGAGAGAGCAGCGAGGAGAGATCGAAGAGGACTCCGAGTGAGCTCAAGGGACCAAGGAGCAACTTAAAAAAAAGATAGAAAGAAAAGAAGTGAGGAAAGAACAGGGAGACCGAAAGAGAGGATCGGAGAGAGGATTCTGGGGTGAGCTCGAGAGACCGAGGAAAAAAGGAGAACTCCGAGAGACTAAGTGAGAGTGGGGGTCGAGAGGGGCTTCTGTTGTTGCCGAAGGACGGCCTTACAGCCTCCCCCCGTCGCGGCCTCTGAACAAACCAGGTTGGTTTCTCTTCCTCCTACTCGAGTATCTTGTTTTTGTGTGGCGTCGGGCCGAAGCTCGTGCCCGACCAGTTCGCGCGAACTCCGGCCCCACCAGTTCCCCATCGAGCTTTGCTCTATTCTGGTTTACTTCGTCGAGAGTCTGGTCTCAAGTTCAAGTCCAATCGAGTAGATAATCGCTCTTTTCCATAGTGCACATTAGGTGTTCGATATAATGCTTAGACTAGATCTGAAAATTTTGGTTGAAAATATCCGTCCTCGACGTGGCTGTTGCGTCTATGGCCGTTGCTACTTCATTCGTTGGTCAAGTCGGCGACGGGGAAGCGTCTTTGTGGCGTCGTTTTCGGCCAGCGGGGGTGTCGGGGCCTGAGTTTCTAGCCTGGGCGGTTGTTCAGTCGTTTCGGCCATGATGGGGTGATAGTGGAGGCTGGCGATGGAATGGCGACCCCCAAAAGCCGATGTAGGCTCGTCTTGCGTGGAGGCAGTCCCGGCGGAGCTCCGGCGAAGTGCAAGCACGTTCGGTCGAGCATGCATGCAGAGACAAGGAGAAGAAGACTAAAAAAAAAAAGAAACAAAAAAGATTAGAATAAAAAATAAAATAAAAGAAGAAGAAGAAGAAGCTACAGGCGTGCATGGAGGGAGACGTGCATGGGGGCGTGCTGCAGCTGCGTTGGGGGAAGAAGACCAGGAAGAAATCTGCAGGAGCGGCAGACCAGAAAAAAAAATGATAAAAGAAAGCAGAAAAAGACAAAAAAAAAAAAGAGGATAAAAAAATCGGAAAATAAAAAAATAGAAAAATAGGAAGGTGGGCTTCGTCTTGGGCTTGAGTATGCCGGGCTGGGTTTGTCGTGGGCCGAGATGGCTGGCCCGTGAGACAGAAATTAGAAATGGGCTGTCTTTATTAAAATTTTGTGGGCTTTTACTTTTGTTTCTTTTTCGAGCGGGCTTTGGAGGGAGAGTGCGGCCCAGTCTATTGTGGCCCAACCCGGACTAACAGGAGCCAAATCAGTTTAGTAGGGCCGGGCCTTTTGACCTGGTCCGAATTATTTCTTATAAAAAGTATAAAATAAAATAAAAATCCAAAATTTCAGAAAATCATAAAAACATATAAAAAATCATTAAAAATCCAAAAATTCAGAAAATCAAAAAATTATTAAAAATATTAAAAATTCATAAAAAATTCGAAATTTCAGAAAAAGATTAAAAAAGCTCTAAAATAATTCTTGGACAATTTTATCTTAAAAAGTGTCGGAAAATCATCGGTCTAAGATTGTGCTTAAAATTGAATAAGTTTTCACGGCTTCGCCTTAGGGTTTTAATCCTCGGATACAAATTGCCCTCGATAGCACCCTTATGATGCGATGATTATGGTTTCCTCTTAGTTTAATTAGGGTTGTTATTATTTTCTCTTGCAATTTATTTAATATTTTCTTTAATTGCTGATTATTATTTTGATGAGTGTGCACCCGCATGATCACCTCATATGTTAGTGATTAAGTCTAAAATTAATCCACACTGCCTGACAAAAGTCTTTTTGAAATGAACAAGATTAGATACCGAAAGGGCACTAATTGGTTAATTAGTGTAATCAAGTCCCCGATCCTAAGATCTCTGGTTGTGTAGAAAGTGAGGCACATTCCCATGCCTCGCTTGGTTTTTAGCCGACCCCAATAGGCTAGTGGCGACTCCTCATTTGAAATTTTCATGAACCCAATGTCACACGGGATATGGGCTTGGGAGAGCCCATGTCTAATGAGGGTCCTGGACCCACCCTTTGGACAATACCCCTAAACCTATTTATTTAGATATTTCCTTTCCTCCACGGGACGGAAAAAATAGGTCGCAACAAGGAGGGCCTAGCTTGGGAGTCGATTCCGAGAGATGAGCCAAAGGAGGAATTGGTGCCGAGGGATAATAGATTTATGCCACACAAAGGATGTCCATGGGACTAGTGTTACCTTCCTCCTGATGACTGATCATGCAAATGCTATGGAGAATATGCCAGAAGGATGTTTGGTCCAAGAAAATGAATCCGACAGTTGATTTAAGGTAAGAATCATGACCTGCCATGAGTGCAACTCGTGCTGTATTTTCTGACCATCAAGGGAGAAGAGATCCACCACATTTGCGTGCCTCGGAAGAGCTAATTGATACATCTGAGCATCTATGTATATTAAACTAATGGGACCCATTTCAAGCCACGGTTCAAACCAAAGCAATGTAGATAGTCCATTCCCTATTTTCCATTGGAAATATCCTCGGATTTCTTCCCTTAGTGCAAGTAACTTCCTCCAAGCCTAGGAGTAGAAAGTTGGGGGTGAAGCATGTGCTTTTATTCTCCATAAAATGCTTCGCTGAGCACTTTTGCCTCATGACGATTAGATTACCCCGTGGCAAGCTGCAAATGACAAATTTCATGGTTGTCGAACATTTAAGCTTACAGATCCAACTTGACTTTAAATTAACTAACTCGACCTTTTTCAACTTGTCATCGACTGAGTGTGGTGTGGCTTGTATTCGGCCTTTTAACCCAATTCGGAGCAAAAATCGTGATTGTGGCAGGGAATGATCAATGGGACACAAGTCCTTTCCTTCTCTTGCGACTCCAGCAATTTTGTTCCCCAAGTACCTTTTCATCTAGAGGAAGAATAACGGTAACTTGGAATTGACATTAGAGACGGGATCAAGCAGAGAGAACATGAGAGGAGCAGCAGGCAATACTATTTGACTCGAAGAATATCGGTGAGGAATGTTGAGATGCGTCGAAGATGCCCGCTTTGTCTACTAGGTGTAGACAGCTCTAAAACCTCAGTTCAAGTCCACTTAGCGAGGAACAAACACTGAAAACGGCAAGTCATTGTACAAAGAAGAAAGGGCTCAACGAGTAACTTACAAGTCTCTTTGACTTTTGATTTATGAATTAGCCTTACGAATTATGAGCACTATGCCATCACTGGCCATTAGGTTAATGAAGATTGGGAATTACGTCACCGAACATATATGTTTAAGAAACTAATATTCTTGCATGAATCACAAAATGTGAGCTATCAATTAGTTTGGCATCTTCAATAATATATTGAGCATCAGGTTAGATAAAGCCAGCATGAATACTTCTTTGATCCGCCCTCCAGTCTAATAGCTAGATCTTGTATGCGATGGGATTTTTTTTTTTTAATGATTTGAGATGCGTGTGCCATTGCTTTTAACTTGTGCATGAGACGGTCCCCCAAGTTCTACAATTCTATGGTCAACATATGAGTAGGTTCAACACAAGATTTGCACCCAACCGACGCAGGGAAGTTGAAAAATTCCATTTGGACATAAGAAAGAGGTAGAATTCATCACACAAGATGGTGAAAAAGATATGCAGGAGATGGGTGTCTTGTCGCTCTACTCCACCACTCATAACGGAAGAGGTGGTCTTTTGCCGTTCGCACAACAAGATTATAGGGTTGCTGAAATCTCCGGACTTTTTGCAAGTCTTCAGAGAGTCAACAGATGTCTTGAATATTAGAGGTTATCCTTCACTATTTCATTTCTATACATGAAGTCAGTTCAATTAGTAAACGAGGAAGTCATGGAAGTGAAATTCCTTGAATATTATAAGAATCTTTCACTTGTTTTTCTAGCATCCACTATCTTGGATTTAATCTCTCTTTCTCACTCTCACGAATATGTGGATTAGGATAAAGAAGCATTTTAACTATACTTGGCTTTCACCCAAGTATAAATATTCATTTAATCCTCGTCCCGGTTACTGTATGCGTGTTTTGAAGCACAAACAAAGTTACCACCTTCTCCTCTTTCCAGCTCCAAGGCATGTCTGAGAGGCCTATGAAAGTGGCCCAGGCTTAGGAAGGAAATATTGGCTGGGCCAACCCAATTTGTCATCAGGTACATTCATTTACTTTAACGGGAGATAGTTACCAATGGTAGCTCGCCATCCTTGAAAGGACCAAATTTTTTATGGAGGTACATAATTACAAGATGAAATTAATCATGTTGCCAGCCAAAATTACAATGAGACCAAAGTTATTACTGGTAAATAAAATGAAAAGCATGTAGACAACAAAGCCTACCACAAATTTCCTAATTTGACTGATCAAATTTTATGTATCTCCATAAATCCGCATAGTTATCAAATTGACTTTCTTGTGTTTTGGTCAAGTCAAAAATGAGTCCCCGTCAAACTTAAAGCACCAAATCTGGGGGAGGGGTAGGGGTGTGGGGGTTGGAGGTGGAAATGAAATTTAGCATAGAATATGAGGGGAAAATGGAGTATTAATAACTAGTCTTATGTAATATAACAATTATTCAATCTTACGAACAATCAACTAAATTATACCAAATTCATCAATCAATCAATTCCTAAAGCAACCTTCTTCTAAGTCTTATTTGCCATGGTTGTAATGTATTTGAAATTGTGTTGTATTACTCACGTACTCAAATGATTGAGTGGGGATTAGCAACAATTTATAGGACCGCAACATCAATTAAACCTCTTCACTTATCATTCGGAGATTCGTTAGTTGGTGAGAATGAGGAATGCATGTCATATAAACTAATTATTTTTTCACAGGGGTCAACTCTCACCATTACAAGTGAACTTGAATTTTGAAATAGTTTTATTTGGAAGATGCGTGATAAACTCATTGGCAAAATTCAAATATCAACATTTATCTATATCTTTTTCCTTTTTTTCTTTTTTTGCTAGAATTGCATTTATCTTGTTCAATAAAACTACAAGAGGCGCTCTTGGGCGTACGAGTTAATTTGTTCAAATTCAATTTGATCCCTTAGGGAAGCACAAATACTTCCTTAATCTTCTTGTGGGACATTAAACATTTAATACACAAGTCAATAATGAATGAGCATGTATAGTTAAGTTACTTTAATTGGAGGAAGCTATCGTGGTAATTTACCATCCTTAAAAACACAATTTCCTTTAGAGACAAGCAATTAATCGTATTGCCGCCAAAAGTTATACAAGTAGCACAGTCATTTCCTATAAATAGAAGGATAAGCATCTAGAAAACAAAACGTACCATATTTGAATCCTTTGACTTATCAAAAATATGCATTTCCAAAAAAAAAAATATTATCGATAATGATTGCTCAAGAGTGGATGTGTAAGAAGAATATATCATTGTTATTTCAAGATTATAAGCAACATGAGCTCACTTATAGCATTATCAAACTACCTTATTCAAAGACTTTGAAATTTCCTAGGAATCAGTCCCCCAAGGATCGTTGGAATTGTTCCCATGAGAATCAGTAATCCGGTCTTCAATTGCTTGCATTAACATCTGGTTTAATTCTTCATACCTTCTCTTATGAAGTTTATGCCTCCTCCAAGGAGAGTTGCTCCACCGATGCCTCCCACCAACCTTTGATTAGAGACTTCTGTATATCTTTCCGGAGTTCAACAGGGTGTTTTCTTGCAGCTCTTTTCTTCAACGATTTTGAATTATGTTCGGATAGCTCACCTAACAACACAAGAAGGGGATGTGACTGGATCTCCGACCCGGCCGAGACAGGCTTGATCGTGAGGACTGGCAATAGACAAGGCCTCGTTGCCTAGCTTGAAGTGTACAATTATAGAGTCCAACTCGCATTCCGAATAGATGTCAATAGCCGTCCTAGGATCTTGCTTGCGAGGACGGCCAAGAGACAAGGCTGCATATCCCAAGCGGAAGGGTGCAATTATCAACTCTAACATACTTTTCGAATAGACATTAGTAGTCCTACGATCATGAGATGGACTTGTCAGAGCAGCCTTCTTCAGAGTCTTATTGTCCATCGTTGCATATATTTGAGATTGACTCACACATGATTGAGTTGGGATCAAGCGATTTATATGGCCATGACACCGACTAAACCTACCCCAGTCTCGTTACCGATTGGTGAATTCAGTTGGCTTCCATGTATGGCATATTATCTACCGATTTGTAAATACACATTCAATCTTTTATCTTGTTTGGTTATATTTCTTCCCCAATTATGACCATTCATGAAAATTGGTTGGAGAGCTAAATAGATTTTGTTCCTTGAATTTGTCAATTTTCAATTCAGTACTCAAATTGACTTTTCTATTTATTTTTAAATTCAATCCATGAACCTGTCTATTCTTTAATAAGTTCTCAAATGGTCCAATTTTCAGCCATTATTCTTTGTATGCACTCAAGAGATTGTTAAAAGAGCATATGTTTTGTAAGTATATTTAATGTTATTCCCAATTCCAATTGTGTTGATAGATGCAGAGATATGAAAGTTCATTTCTATCGCTTGATTAGTTTAAGAATTCTAAGGACCCACTATGCCCACATTCAGTGCTAATTTTCTAATAAGCTGCTCACATTGAGAAAGTGTATTTCCTTTTTGTTGCTCTACTTTGTGTTGACTTGAGCACTAGTTATTTGGGAGAATATCAGGTTAAAAATCTTAGGAAAATTGTCTAAAAAGTTTTAAACCTAGTCTATGGCAACTAATTTAATCATTAATTTTTCAGTTATACTAATTCAATTCTAAACCTTTTAACGAATTGTGAATTTAATTTTTCGACTAATCTTGGCTTGACATTAATGACGTGGACAAATTTTTTAGTTTTTGCTAATTTTTTTTTTTTTTACAAAGGGCTAACAAAGAGCGAGTGACTTGTTGGGTTATGGTCAAGGGCCAGTGAACCTTGTCGGCCCATTAGCAAGGGCCAAGAAGCCCTTGCCAGTGGCAGGCAAGTGTTGCGGCCCTCCTTGTGGCTTGTGATGGCCTAGTCAAGGGCTTGCGATGCCCTTGCTAGATTTGGGTGAGGTCGTCATTGCCCACGCCTAGGCTCTTGTCGGTCACAACAATACCCTTGTTAGCCACAATAAGAGCTAGCAAGCCATTGCCCAATGGCCAGTGGCCCTACTGGCCGTATGTAAAAAGAGGAAAGAAAAGAAATAAAAATTCAAAAATTCAAAAAATTTTAAAAATTTAAGAATTGTTTACATTAGTGCTCGTTATGCCACGTAGAATAGTTATCAATGATTAAACCATCGCGTCAGCAATATTCATTCAAAATTAGATAAAATAACTATATTGGCAATTCGTTAAAACCCTTAGGACTAGTTTGGCAAATAGTTAAAAGGTTTAAGATTAAATTGGCACAATTAAAAAGTTTATAACTTAATTGGCAAGTTGTCAAAAGATTTAGTACTAGATCTACATAATCAAGAAGTTTAGAACTGAATTCATTTAGGACTGTTTGGATACTTTCCCTTAAAAAGCCCCGTCCAAATGCACCCTTGATTTAAAAAAAGTGTTGGATTTTACTCATGAATAATCAGGTTTGGGCATGTTTGAATGGGCAATGTAAGTGGCCCAAGCTTAGTAAGGAAATTGATTGACTAAGCTTGCCAATTTGTGTTTAGTTGGCTCAAGTGATCTCCGACAGACTGCGAGGCTCATGCTCGTGTTTACTTTAATGTATTCTCCACCAGTACTTGGAATCCATTGCCATAAGGAAGTGCATCAAACCACATTAAAATATATTGGACACTAAAGTTGCAGAGAGCAGAAAATCTTCTTGGTTCACATTACAAACATTCCGAACTAAATGAGGAGGTCCAAAGGAACAGACATTGACGATGAGGATAAACTGGCTTTAAAATATACATGCTACATAAGACAGTTGATTTGATATGACGGGTCTCCATGTACAAAGACAGCACCCATCATTGAGTGTTGCCCCAAAACTGGGATAGTCTCTGTTTCTTAAGAAGAAGAACACCTCATAGCCTTCAATTAGACCTTCGTCCTTATATAACAATGAGTTGAAGACATACATGGGAACATATAATTTTAAAATACATTGATAGAGTTGACAAAAGACAACGCCTATGCTTAGAAATGGTGGAAGAGAAGAGGCACTGTTTTATAATTGTTTCCATCATAGCTCATGACTTATCAACGTCAACGGCATTTACGGTACCATCAATGTACATGTTCAGTACTTGCCAATAAATCCTGGAAGAGTATATAAAAACTTGTGATAAAAATCATACACTGATGAAATATAATGGAAAACACTTTTAAACAATTGAAGAAAAAAAATAATGTTTGAACAATTGATCTACAAAGAAAATGAATCATATCATGACAAAATTGAAAATATATGAATTCGTGTTTAGAAATGTGGAAGATGGAGAAATTGACTGGTGAATGTCCCCATTATTTTGAAATTGTAAAATTCGTTCCATAGTTACTAATGAATTTCCAAAATTCCCCTTAACAAATCAAATAGGATTCCATAAAGAAAGTCTCATAGAGCAAGTTCACCTTCTCTCTTCCGCGGGCATTCATTTCATTCCATTTCACTTCAATTATCAAAACAAGGACAGCTCAGGGATGGAGAGAGCTTGGGCCATGTGCTTTATTATTAGTTCTTACACCCGTCCCTTGGATTTTTTACGAGTAATATTCGAGATCACACATTTGGTCCGACATCAATTTCTACTTTTGAATCATACAAGTACTATGGTTTGGACGCAAATAATTTCTTGCAGTATATTACCAATCAGCTGGTATGAACTCTTCTTCTAGAGTGATAATCACTAACTTTACCGAGTCGCGGTTTCTTCGTTCCCTTGTTCCCACCACCACCACCATTGTTTGCACAGCGAGGTGTCATGCTGTTGATGGTGCTTTGGATTTTTGAATGGTAAGATACCAAGAAGTGTTTTACATCCATGTCTTCACACATTAGAGGCAACGATGGTCCGCCATTTTAGTAACGTTTTCTCACCACACGAGTGTAATACAGGATGACCAATCAAAAGTAAATACATTCATGCAGCATTATGTGAAATGAAATTCATATATAACATAAGCAATAATGATTAACTAGTTATACCACGTCATTGTTACCACGAGATGTATTTATCAAGCCAATTGCTAGTAGGATAAACATGCTTTAGCAAATTCATAGATATGTACAATGATGTCATATTATAGCTTGAATTGTATACCCCATATGCTATTTTATTTTTTGTCTTAACAAATTTTAACCACTAACTTATGAGAATGAATTATTTATCAACAATTGAGATTCGTAGAAATACCCAAATAAGCATTTTACAATTTTGACTGGCCAGATTATGGATAGAAAGCATGCATTTTTAAAGTCAATGATACAGATAAAATCTATTCGAAATGAGTTTTGCTTTGGAAATTTTACATTTAAATATGATTTGAAGTCATGATGGATTGCATTATCTTTCCAAAAAATAAATATTGGTTTGTAGGTTTATCTAGAATTTTTTTTTCTCAATACCTATTTTTCTTTTTTAAGGTACAAAGGGAAAGCAAATATATATATACATATCCCTTCAAAAAGCCCTAAATTATCTCAAGCTTTTTTTTTATCAACAATACCCTCAAACTGGTAACAATTTAATAAAAATACTCTTTGTCTACGGCAACAAATCCTAAACTTTGCCTTCTTTGGCACAATTTTTTTTTATCACGCTAGTACAAATATGGGCTTTTGATGACACCTACAAAAAATTTCGGGCATTCGCATCACCATAGACATAGTTTCAAATTTCTTATGACATAAGAAAAAACAATTTGGCCAATTAGTGCTATAGAAAAAATGATTTAGGGTTTTTGTGGTTTATGCAAAAGGTCATTTAATGTAAATGACGACAAAGCCTCAAGTAGATAATAAGGGGGATAGGTGATATCATGAGAAAAATCGTCTCACTCATAATTGTTCATTTCCTTCTTCTTTTTCTCTAATTTTAGTGCATGCCATAATAGTGGAAAATGACTAAACGAAGACATTATCATCTCCTACAAGAAAATATCCTTCCCTTTCTATTCGTGATTCACACTATCTTTTGGTTGACAAAGTAATGGGGATCCATCTTGAGTTTACATAAGAATGTTCTCCCAACATCTTATCTTTTTCCAAATAATTTTCTCTAACTTAAGTGTCAATGATTTTGGACCTTTCTCACTCAAAAAACTAACTTAAAGAATAAGACTTTCCTTCACACTAATAAACCGACTATCAACCATTTTCATAACTAACGTGGGATAACCCCAATAAAGCCAAACTCCTACTATGGAATAAATTTGTTATGAGTCTTGACTCTTTTGAACATCTCTTTGGAAGACTAAACACTTATTAAATATATTAGATAAAAATAATTAATTTTCCAAAGTAGTTGTAATGTACAATATGTATTATTGAGAGATAAATGTTATTTAGAGTACTCCTTAATAATATTTTCTTATATTATCCTCAAATGAGGAATATTGCTTTGAAGGATTTAAAGTGCAGTTGTCCTCGTGGTCCCCTTAACGTCTCGTTCGTTCTTATGGACGGTGGAAAGAGCAGGGGAGGGTGCTTGGGGTTTTCCCCGTCGTGCTGGAGACCAGACAAGGACACCATTGTTTTCTCTCTCCTCCCCCCGCTTTCATTCTCTCTCTCTCCTTTCCCCAAGGAGGAGTCCATTGGAACCATTTTTTTCAAATCTCTCTCTCTCGCAAAAAAAGAAGAAGAAATAATGGCGGAAAAATCGTGTGGGAATAAAATAAAATAAACTTTGCTTGCCGAAATTATAAATTGAGGGTTCTCCGATTAAGCGAGAAATTATAAAAATATGCACAATGATAAAATTCCCGCAATATGCTATTAGAAGAGGGGTGGGTGGAGTTACAAGAAAGCCCCTGGGATTGTAGAGCAATTGATGGAACCTGAAAGTGAAGCAAGCGATGTCCCCTTGAAAGGAAGCTTTTGAACTAGGAGCGCATTTCGAAGGGGCCTACATTTAATTTTAGAGGTTGAGACCATACCACAAAAAAAAAAAAAAAAACCATTTAGACTAGCAAATCAACGGCAAATCTACTCAAAATTAATATTTATGTTATGAAAAACTTCAAGTTGGTACACATATATCATATTTGCCTCAAATACATTTTCCTATCATAAAAAATTCCTTCCAAATCACCAAAGTCTTTGATCAGAGAATCCCTAATTTTGGCAATTTGAAAGTTTTTATAATAGTTTGGGGTAAATGTGATCCTAAGTCTTCTAGTTTAAGATTTTTTTGTAGAAAAAATTAGTTTTAGGTAAATTACCAAAGTCTTAGATTGGGAAATCCCTAATTTTGGAGTTTGGAAGTTTTTTATAATAATTTGAGGATAAATGTGACACAAATCTTCCAGTTTAAGATTTTTTAAATTTTTTTGTAGCATAAAATAATTTGGGGCTAGTCACCAAAATCTTAGATTGGGAAATTCCTTTTGGAGATTTGAAATTTTTTGTAATAATTTGAGTCAAATGTGACGTGAGTGTTTCAGTTTAAGATTTTTATTTTTTTTTATCTTTTTATGCATTGCCCATGCAAAAAGGTAATTTGATTAGAAACGACAAAATCTAAAGTTAGATAAGGAAGGCAGTAGATGACATCATGAGGGACATCATCGGACTCGTGACCTTTTGGTCTTAGGGTTTGCTACAATAGTTGAAAACGACTCGACAAGGATGTTATCATCTGTTGTGAAAAAAGAACGTTCCTTCATATGTTTGTGATTCACGCTGCGTTTTGCGACTACTACTAAAGCGATGGTGGTCAGTCTCGAGTTCACACAAACAATTATCTCCCAGGGCACTATCTTTTCTCCTCTTTCAATCATTGTACTTTTATATTCTTTTGTTGAAAGGTTTTTCCTTATTTTTTTCTTCAAAAAAAATCCTTGACACGCTTATTAGATATTTAAATCCAGTGGCATGGCAAATTCCAATGCACACACGCAATTAATTTTTTGAAGATTAGTTGTTATAAATTACTTGCTTTTCAAAGTGGTAATTGCATTTAACATAAAAACAGTCAGTACGTCAAAATTACATATTTTCTCAATAGTTGTTTAATTAGTTTCTCTTAAAAAAATACGTGATCAACCTATTATCGATATCTCACTAATAGTATTTCATAAGATGCTGATTTTGAAATTATGTTTCTATGGATAATATGTGAAGAGTCACTTTAAATATTGCTTCAATGGCATTTGTTAGTTCTTTGAAATCATGAAATTTTCTTAATTAATTATTAATAAGCGCTCCTTATTTATGCACATTTTCTAACAAAATGCATAAATAATCTTGGCTTTTATGTTTTGTATTATGAAATAATAATTTTTCTACCCCCATTTTCTCCATTAGTTCGGTATCTCCCCTCTCTCTCTCTCCAAAGAAAAACCGATATCTGGCATTGCATCGCTTTTTCTTGCTTTATGTGAAAGGATTACTTTTTCTTCGACTACTTTGAATATCGAAGCCAAACTCCTACTTCAATTCCAAATTAGCTATAACAAAGCATGATACAATACCATGGATCTCGCAAAATTTTTATCCCGCGTACCGATAATATGGATCTCGCGAAATTTTCAAGAACCTAGAATCTATCTGTTGGAACACATTCTTTAATTTTTGGAAGCTAAAATTTATCCTACATACCTTGGAATAGGGAACATACCCTGTCATGGGTTTAAATGTTGATTCCAAGTTTCACCCACCTATATTATTAATTTACGATATCACTAAATCATCATATTCAATAACCATTATTTACTATTACAATCCACCGATTACAACTCATATTTAAACACATAAAAAATCTTAATCATAAAATGGAAATTCATATTAGTGGTTTTAAATTATATATTCATTATTGAATGTCATGGAATATCGTAAGATTATGCAAAAAAATAAATTAAGAAAAACACAAAAACTTATTTCATGATCCAAATTCTAGATTTCACTTTTCTATAATTTCAACCTACCTATTGAAATAGTTTCTCTATCTTGGCACTTGAAATTAGATAGTTATCTAGTTATCTGATTTCAGATTTTATCCTAAAAGCTAGAATGATGCTCACCTCTAAATATTTCTTTTGATTTCTTTCAAAGAATTAAAATGCAGCCTCCGTCATCGACCTGACTGTCTTCTTCGTCATTTTGGCCCTCATCCCAGATTACGTGTAGTATTTTCTGTCTTTTTCGATTTCACTACAATCCTCATAAGAAGGTAATATCGTTGAGTTGTCTGTCTTTTCTCATTATCTTTATTGTCGTCATTCATGTCGTGAATCATGCTTGGACTCCTGAGGTATAAAATTCATGCTGGGGCTACACTCGAATAAGAACAGAGATTTTTTTATTGGATGAAACAGTGGGCCCGAGGGCGAGCAATTAATAAGTGAAGTTGATGGCACCTTGTCACCGATCAAAAAAAACGAAAGCACCTTGTCCTTTTTCACCTGATCAAGGAAAGAGATAATGCTATTGCATTTTTCCTTTTTTTATTCCTTTTTTATCAGATCCTTTATTTTTCAACACATGAATCACCGTCCTTCTAGTCTTCTCTTTTTTTATTTCTTTCTATCAATAGCAATTTTTCTCTCTCTTTTTTTCATTTTTTTAAATTTCTACGGTATGGAAAACCTAACCCCACATTTTCCCCCTCCCAATACAGCATTTACACATGTGATCAGTAAGATTTCCCAAATTATCGCTGGTAAACATTTGGGGGAGTTAAAAAGAGGAGTAATTATTTGCGAAAATGTAAAATATAAAAAATTCGAAAGGAAAGTACTAGGGTTTATTAAGAATTAAGCAAGCATTGGAGGGAGAGATCCAGGCCATTTCAATCCAACCTTTAAACTAGATGATTCTTAAAAATTTCCATAATTTGGTCGTTGATAACATTAAGGTCGCTAACTAGAGATTGAACAAGGGTCATATAATTTTAACCTAAGTGCTATTTTTTTTTCTTTTAGGTGCATGTGGGGTGAATATACATTTGTGTAACAGATTTATATCTATAACTCTATGCATTTCTTTCACTATAATCCGGTTGAGTTAGGCTATTCCTAAGTTGTTTCGCAAGCATGTCTAAGGAATTTTACTATAAACATCGTTGGTAGGAGAAAAAAGTAATCTTCATTGATTATCATTGATGTGTCAACCGGCAAAGTAAGAGAGATATTTATGACCAACACACATTGATGGTGATGAAAGCAGGATGTGATTCTACCCTACTGACGGTATTATTTAGAACAATTCAATTATTGAAAGTAAATTTAGTTGCTCTATGCCTAAAGTCAGAGTGCTGAAGGTATTGCAATCAAGGAGATGTATTGCATAGGCGTATGATCTATCATTTTTCGAAAAAAACGGGTGAAAATCTCTTATTTTTATCCTACTAGTCTCGCGCGAGCTTAGCATGATCACCTGTAAATTAATCATGTATAATTTAAGGCAAGAAACAAGCACGTGACTGTCACCTAGTCATCGGAAGGTGTTTTTAACAACCACGACGAGGCAAGATGGGAACAGAAGGGTATCCTTTGGGAGGTATTTTATGAAAGGTCTCATCCAGGGGATTGTTTGAGAAAAGCCGTCATATTTATGGATTAATTTTACAAATTTTCCCTAGATAATATTGAAATATAAGTACATTCAAGCTAGTTACAAAATAGCCAATTTTCACTTTAATTACTTTCATCTGCCTAAAAATTCAGAAAATCAGATATATTTATACTATCATCATTTGCTTTGATTTGTTGGTTATCACGAAAGAAAGGATGTGGATGCGGCGATTACTACCACATTAAGTGGAATGATTTTTCTCAAGAAAAAGAAGAAGAAGAAGAAGAAGAATATTATTATTATTATTATTATTATTATTATTATTATTATTATTATTATTATTATATTTTTAGAAGAGCAATGCTATGTATAGTAAGAAGAGCAATGCTATGTATAGTAAGAAATTTGACAATGACCAGTGATATTTTTATATGATGCCAAATATTCCATGAGATATATATACACACAGATATATTTGCTTTTACAACAAAATAACCTTATTACTCTAGCATCTATTATCACAAATTTTCTTTATAAAATTCATGATATCTGTTTTCAAAAACAATTAACATGATATTTTTATGTTTTTTTGTGAACCTAAGACTAGCAAGATATGCATGCTATATCAGTTTCTCCAAAGTTTTCCCTGACCTATATTGGCATCTTGTTTTAGGGTTCTTCTTTCCTCTTTGAATATTTGGACAATGCTGATGACCAAAAACTCCTCCATCCTCAGTATATATGTGATGAGCCCAATGCACCCAGTACACCCAAAAACGCCTTTTGGTTTCGACTTATTGCTTAATCCGCGTATAACATGGATTTTTCATATTCTATTTCTCATTAATGTAAGTTATGTTATGTTTTATGCTATAACAATCAAAAGATTAAAAAGATAAAGAGATGAAATGAGTAATGCCATTAAAATAAAGCCACAAATATTAAATTATTTATCCACTTGTTAATTTATGCAATGATTTATTAAAGTCGGAGATATTAAAAAGATTTTGTGGCCATTTAGTTAATTAATGCAGTAAAATGTTGTACATAAGTGAATTTTGTTGCACACCTCACTATCACATGTGACTTGACATATGTCATTTGAAATTTTCACATGTTCAAAAAATAATTTGACATTTTTTTATAAATATTAACGATCTAAAATTCGTAGATATAAGTCCTTGTATATATCATTTTTAACCACCATGACAGTAGACCAAGTGGGATCAGGGATCAAAATTTGGATCCTTAATTTATTTTCATTCTCAAGTAATCTTGATTTATCTGTAATAGACACTTCAGCAGAAATAAGTGAGCAATCCATTTAATATAAATTCTTAGTGATGATAACGTTACAATGACGAACTTCTCCTTTCTAGACAAAGCATTTAGGAAGTTGATATTTCGTTCTCAGCCTTCCCAATCTATCAAAACGTGTCCGTATAGTACGACTCTGTCTCACATCCACGGCTATAAATAGATCATGCACGTTAAGTTCTCCCTCCACCACAGCACCTGCATCCTCTTCTTTCCATGCTTTGCTTTCTCTAAGCACTCACTCAAACCCTAGCCCCTCCCCCGCCCCCCTCTCTCTCCAAGATTCAAAATGTCCACAATCCTTGCTCATCTCCTTGGGATGGATCACACAGGCAGGCCTCATCAGATTGACCAGAGCATGTGGACCAACCTGCTTGCCTCTTTCGACGACGAGAAGTTCATGAAGGAGATGATGAGCACTCACGCTCCTGAGGAAGGAGATGGGGATGCTCAGTCTCTCTTCCATCTTGTCGACAACACCCTTCATGGAACAACTGCTATCGTCGACTCCATCGTCACCCCTAAGGTAATCACCGACGTAATGCCATAAAGTCAGTGTTAAAAAACTTTCCACTAGTGACCTTCTCCTCCATTGATCTAATGGTTAGTGAGAGAGTGACAATTACAGTCCTCCAATTAAGGTTAAATAAGACTGTTTGCTAACATTTGTCTTTACACTAACGGTGTATGCTCCTATTTTTCTAAATTTTGCCTGGGGTGATAATTTGGTTAACATTTTCTTACTATTACATACAGTGATGATTTTGATAAAACGTACAATAAAAAGGATTTTATATTTAATAATAAAGATTTAACTATTTTATAAACAAACCTCCTCCCCTTTGTGAGATGGATGAAGCCATTTTAATGATGAGACTTATAAAATGGTGACGACATGATTATCAATCGGCTTATTCTTTTCTTAAATCTAAGAGGAGGATGATGAGAGAACCATATACAAATAAGTAATAAAAAGACAAGTCAAAACGGATTTGGGAGTGTAAAAATCTGATCCAGATTCGTCTATGGAAGTGATAATATATTGAGTGGGCTACAGGGACCACCCTTGCTTTTCCAGTTGCTTTGCTCTTCACAAGGCTAAAGGAGGAACAAGAAAGGTGAAACAATTAATCTCAAAAGACATCGATTATCCATGTACTGTAAACAAGCACTAATCTTAGTGATTGTTTACTAAACCTCGTACTTGAAAGCGATATTGCATTGTATGGGCTACACATACCCAACTCGCTTTCCTGGCTGCTTTGTTGCTGAAGGAGAAACAAGATTGGTAAAGCAATGAATCTTAGAAAGGTGTTGCATTATCCATGTATTTTAAACAAGAACTCTCTTTTGGATTTCTTATCACAATTTTCTTGGCCAAATTGAGCTGAGCTTGTTAACTGTAGAGTGTTTTTTTTTTTTCATTTATTTTATAAGATTTGAAATTTATGTAATCTATTTATCAGATAAACCACTTTCATTGTCTTGACACAAAAGTTTTAGTTTAGAAAAATTAACTAGCTATCCCAATCTATGGATAAACCTGGTTATGTAACAAATGAATTACACAAATTATGTAAATGACTAGTGCTTTTCCATATGATAATGAGAACTTTGTGTAACTTTTCTTAAATTAAACGTGCCCTAAATAGCATTTGTCTATGCTTACCCACAATTGTTTTCTAAGTGTTGGGTCTCACTTGGATTGATAGTGAAAACTATCGCATCTCTCGTTCTCTCTCCTGTCTCTTTCGCTTTCTAAAAATTAAAGTGATCTTCATTGCAGGGCACTCAAGTATCTCGGAGCCTTGCTTTCAAGCCTCTGAAAGAGGGCTTCAATCCGCCTTTAGCAGCCATCAACGAAGTGGGTTGTCAGGTATTTCATAATCTCCCTCCCAGAAGTTAGATTTTTTTTTCAAGTACATTTGCTTTGGTTCGTTTTCTATTTTTTCCATGTGCATGAGCTTAAACTAAACTTTGGAAGCTCTATTATATTGAAATGTTTGCATCCTAGCCTGCTGTTTGGAGGTTACGAATAACTAATCCTATGCATCAACTTATTGTTCTGTCATCAGCTCACCTGCAAGGCAATAGACACTAAAAATGTGCGCCAAACACTGGTCTCCCTCTTTCACGAGCTATCGAGCTACTCGTGGGTTAATAAGGCTCTGATTACCCTTTCATCACTTGCTGTGTTCTATGGTGACTTTTGGCGACTTGCCCGAGTTGAACCATCAGACAAGCTCGCGGAATCTATGGCCATACTGAAGGGGTTGCCTGCAATCACCAAGCCCTCAGACCCGCAAAAGATCCACGTTTTTGGTGTTCTCAACGAAATGATCAAGACCACCCTGAATATGACCCAATGCATTGTGGATTTTGAGCATGCCTCTAAAGATGTTCCCGAGCTGTCTACGATGATTGATATTGCAAGCAGCGTTTATCAGATCATCATTAGCATCCTTGCTTGTGCTATTCAGTTCACCAGCCTCATTAGCATGGTCGATGAGTATGTTTAACTAATTCAACATAATATTTTTTTGCTTTTGCTTTCGAAAGAGTTTGCTTTTTTATTATGAAAGATAATGAATAAAGGTTTAAATTTATAATTATCATTACTAAACTACATGATAGAGCACTGTACCTTTACCCGATTCATTTTCAAATTTTTGTTTTTCACAAGAGTGAAGAACTCTTACTTTTAGAACAAGAGTTTAACTTCTAATTGCTTTACATAATTGGAATGGCTCATGCCACTAAGAGGATTTTCATTTTGTTGCTTTTTCAGCAACAAGGGAAAAGATTTGCCTACCTTTGCTCGGAAAGTGAACATGATCCACCACACTATCAAGAGACATTACGAAGATTTTCTACAAAAAAAGGGTAAAATTTGTTTTCTCCTTTTCTACTTAATTAAGCCCTAATATATTGGACTAATTGTCAAATAAATCTATTTTTTTCATAATGCAGAGGAAATTAAGGAGTATCAGAGGCTTCAGCGACTCTTTAATGCCCCTACCGATAACGTGGAGCTGATCAAGGCCTTGTTTTATATCAAGGATGATCCTCAGCCTCTCTTCATTGGCTCAAAGAAGACAAAGGTTCACATCCCGAACTTTCTCTAGTTTAACATCACTCTATGTTACAAGTCCAAAACATCCAGATTTGACACATGTCGTTGTCGTAAAATTGTCTTTTGCCAAGAATTTTATCTCTTACATTTGAAATCAAACACAAAAATGGTTTTCACCAGTTGTGCAATTGATAAAAATTGTGCGATGCACCAATGCTTATAATTCTCCTTGTTTGTTATAAAGGATAAGGTTGATTCACTCCGGAGGAAGAATGTGTTGCTGCTGATTTCGGACCTCAAATTGACCTCTCACGACCTCTCGATCCTCGTCAAGATCTACAATGAGCGCAAGTTCCACGAGGAGAGCTACGAGATCGTGTGGATCCCTATCATAGAACAAGAAGGTGAGGATGTGATTAAACACTTCCAGAACCTCCAGTTGCAAATGCCGTGGTACTCGGTGCAGTCCCCTACACTTATCAACAGGGTGGCCATGAGGATCATTAAAGAGAAGTGGCATTTTAGGCAAGACACCATGGTGACAGTACTAGATCCACAAGGAAAAGTCTCAAACCAAAATGCCATGAGCATGATTAGAGTTTGGGGTTGGGATGCTTTCCCTTTCACCGGTGCAGTCGCTACAGACATCTGGAAGAGGCCTGGCATTAGCTGGTTTGAGCTTTTGGCAACTGACTTCATTTTTCCGAAGATACAGGAAGCTGTAAGTTCGTGCTCTTCTTCTTTCAGTTTTCTTTTACCCTTCCGCTGTTTTATACAACTTGGGTGCGCTCATGTGGGTGTGAAAAGAAACTATGATCTTTGAGATTGCTTATTACAAGATGAATTTAGTTATTTTTCATTGATAAAAACATTGATTTGGCCATCTCTTATCAGATCAAGGCTGAGAAGTACATCTTCCTGTATGGAGCGGAAGAACCTAAGGTCATCCACGAGATTGAGGAGTCGCTAAAGAAGATGATCGACGATGGCTTTTCCATCGTCGCCTTCAACGTAACCAAATCACAGCTCTTTTGGACCCGCCTCGAGAGCTGCATGCTCTCCAAGCTACAAACCAGAGCGGATTTGCACGAACCCCTCATGCAAGACATCCTCAGGCTCTACACCAACTTCAAGAAGGACGGTGGGTTTGCAGTCCTCACAAAGGGGTCGCGCGTGGTGATCAATGAATCCCACGTGCACGTCACGAAGGTCCTGGTGCAGTATGAGACATGGAAGAAGCATGTGAACGTGAATGGGAAGACGTTCGACATGGTCTTCAGGGAGCAGTTCGAACGGGTCTACATCCTCCCGAGGTGCCACCACTTCTATATCCCGAACATGGTCGGCTACATCCCGGAGGATGTGAAGTGCCCGGTCTGCCCGCGCATGATGAACAACATTGTCAAGTTCGAGTGTTGCCATGGTGCACATTAGTCAAGTGATGGTGGGAGCATGCTCTGTGAGTGTTCCATGTATCCTGGTATAATGAATAAAGAGGGCTTGCTTAGTGTGTGCCCGGCCCTCCTCTCTGAACTTTGCGTATGCAGTATAATGTATGGAACAACTATGTTCCCATACTGTCTCTATGTAAAACGTTTCCACTGGAAGCGTGTGCTATTGTGTGCTACTAAGTAAGCTTCTGCTTTTGTCTCTGTAAAATGCTTCTCTGAGCACTTTGTGCCTCATGACGGTTTAATTACCCCGTGGCAAGCTCCTATCCAGCTGCAAATGACAACTTTATGGATGTCCAACATATAAGCATACAGATCCAATTTGACTTGTAACTGACTCGACCTTTTTCAACATATCATCGACAGAGCACAGTGTGACTAGTAACTTGCCTTCTAACCCAATTCGGAGCAAAAGTTGTGATCGTGGCGGGGAATGATCAATGGGACACCAGTTCTTTCCTCAGTTCAAGTCCACTTAGCGAGGAACAAACTCCGAAAATGGCAAGTCATTGTACAAAGAAGAAAGGGCTCAACGAGTAACTTACGAGTCTCTTTGACTTTTGATTTATGAACTAGCCTAATGAATTATGAGCACTATGCCATCACTGGCCATTAGGTCAATGAAGATTGGGAATTACATCACCAAACATATATGTTTAAGAAACTAATATTCTTGCGTGAATTAATAAATGTAAGCTATCAATTAGTTTGGCATCTTCAATAATATATTGAGTGTCAGGTTAGATAAAGCAAACATGAATACTTCTTTGATCCGCCCTCCAGTCCAATAGCTAGATCTTGCATGCTATGGGTTTTTTTTTTAACAATTTGAGATGCGTGTGCCATTGCTTTTAACTTGTGCATGAGACAGTCCCCAAAGTTCTACAATTCTATGGTCAACATATGAGTAGGTTCAACACATGATTTGCACCCAACTGACGCAGGGAAGTTGAAAAATTCCATTTGGACATAAGAAAGAGGTAAAATTCATCACACAAGATGGTGAAAAAGATACGCAGGAGATGGGTGTCTTGTCGCTCTACTCCACCACTCATAACAGAAGAGGTGGTCTTTTGCCGTTTGCACAACAAGATTATAGGGTTGCTGAAATCTCTGGACTTTTTGCAAGTCTTCAGTGAGGCAACTGATGTCCTGAATATTAGAGATTATCCTTCACTATTTCATTTCTATACATGAAGTCGGTTCAATTAGTAAACGAGGAAGTCATGGAAGTGAAATTCCTCGAAAATTATAAGAATCTTTCACTTGTTTTTCTGGCATCCACTATCTTGGATTTAATCTCTCTTTCTCACTCTCACGAATATGTGGATTAGGATAAAGAAGCATTTTAACTATACTTGGCTTTCACCCAAGTATACATATTCATTTACTCCTCGTCCCGATTACTGTATGCGTGATTTGAAGCACAAAGAAAGTTACCACCTTCTCCTCTTTCCAGCTCCAGGGCATGTCTGAGAGGCCTATGAAAGTGGCCCAGGCTTAGGAAGGAAATATTGGCTGGGCCAACCCAATTGTCATCAAACACATTCATTTACTTTAATGGGAGATAGTTACCAATGGAAGCTCGCCATCCTTAAAAGGACCAAATTTTTTATGGAGGTACATAATTACAAGATGAAATTAATCATGTTACCAGCCAAAAATTACAACGAAACCAAAGTTATCGCCGGTAAATAAAATGAAAAGCATGTAGACAACAAAGCCTACCACTAATTTCCTAATTTGACTGATCAAATTTTATGTATCTCCATATATCCGCATAGTTATCAAATTGACTTTCTTGTGTTTTGGTCAAGTCAAAAATGAGAGTCCTTGTCAAACTTAAAGCACCGAATCTGGGGGAGGGGCAGGGGGTGTGGGGGTTGGAGGTGGAAATGAAAGTTGGCATATAATATGAGGGGAAAATGGAGTATTAATAACTAGTCTAATGTATATAACAATTATTCAATCTTACAAACAATCAACCAAATTATACCAAATTCATCAGTCAATCAATTCCTAAAGCAACCTTCTTCTAAGTCTTATTTGCCATGGTTGTAATGTATTTGAAATTGTGTTGTATTACTCACGTACTCAAATAATTGAGTGGGGATTAGCAACAATTTATAGAACCACAACATCAATTAAGGGCGTGAATGATAATATTTCTAGAAAAGAAATAGATTTTTCTATTTCTATTTCTAGAGGAGTTTTTGAGCTAAAAAAAGTATTTGATAATGACAAAAAATTTCTATTTTTAGAATAAAAATTCGTTTGATAATTAATAAAATTTCACATTCCTGAGTGGCCGTAGTGGTCAGCGGTGGCGGCGGTGGCAGCAAGTGGTGAACGGCAAGAAGAGAAGTAAGAAAGAGAGAAACAATTTCTGATTTTTATTCCATAAATAGAAAAGTAAAAAAAATTTGTTTATGATTTCTATTCCCAACCTAATTCTATTCCAGAAATAGAAAAATGAAATTATTTTATTAAACAGATTTCAATTCCAGAAATAGGTCTGAAATAGAAATTTATTATAGAAATAGAAACAGAATGGTTACCATGCGTAGCCTAAACCTCTTCATTTATCATTCGGAGATTGGTTAGAGAACGAGGAATGCAGGTCATATATACTACTTATTTTTTCGCAGGGGTCAACTCTCACCATTACAAGTGAACTTGAATTTTGAAATAGTTTTATTTGGAAGATGTGTGATAAACTCATTGGCGAAATTAAAAAGTCAACATTTATCTATATCTTTTTCCTCTTTTTTTTTTTGCTAGAATTGTATTTATCTTGTTCAATAAAACTACAAGAGGCGCTCTTGTGCGTACAAGTTAATTTGTTCAAATTCAATTTGATCTCTGTCGCGACCCTCCCGAAGGAGGTTGATGGATTACTAAACGCAGTGCTTAGCACGGACTCTCCCAAGTCCTACCAATCGCAACTTGGTACTCGATTCAACTATGATATTTATCTTACCTATTGGAGCCGCCACTAATCGGTTTCGGGTCGATTAGACACCTAAGTAAAATGTGGGAGTACATTTTACTTCTGCGAACCAAAAATCATGAGTTCGGGGACTTGTACCTTTTCTCCTTATTTAAAAAAATGTTTTGCATACAACCTTTGTTGGATTTTGTAATATTACACCATTAACGTGTAAAATATGACCAAGCAATTGCGTGAACAATAAAATAACATCCAACGATAATGATCATGAGAAAATATGAACCTGAACATATTTTTAAAAAATGATATTATCATTATCACAATGTTTTTAAAAGAGATTGGCACAAACCAGAAGCACGATATTATATGAAACAACTAAAGGAATGTAGCAGCAATGACCAGCAGCAATGTAGCAACAACGACGCACCAGAGCGGCAACGAACGTCAACAAATCAGCAGCAAACCAGTAGCAAATCAGCAGCAAACAGCAGCGACCAGCAGCAATGATCAACGATGGATATCTTCAGTGATGACAGAACTTTTGTAGCCGCTATTGGAGACTCATTTGAAGACTAAGGACTCAAAAAAAAAAACTATGTTGTGATGTATGCAAGGCACCACAACCTTGTGAAAACACGAAAGAGCTTTGTATGGTGATGAGAAAACTGATGATCCTCTCGTGCTCTTCTCCCCTCCTTTTATAATGGCCCCGAGCATCTCTTTCTACGGGAAATTTTCTGAATTTCCTTTTCTCATTGCCTTAATTCATGGTTTGCAAATCGGTACGCGATTTGGTGGCCAGCTCAATCTTTCCTATTTCACGTCTTGATTCCTTCCTTTGTCGAATTTCCTGCCTTCCTGTTCACTCGATATTTTGGCTATTGATTCTGAATCAGAAATTTAGATCCTCATTTACCAAAATTCGAATATCCATTACAACAAGAATGGCTGACCAGGATTCCCACCTTCCTTGCATAGCCAATCAGATTGATCCCATCTTATTTCCAGCTCATTAGCTTCCTTTTGTAAGTCTCCACAGCCCCCACTTGCCACAAATGTCTTCATTTTCTTTCCTCCATTTCGTCCATCTTATCCCATGAATTCCTCCGAAGATTCTTCGTGAAAATTGCAACCCCCTAGTATCCCACTGATTTCCTTCCGAATTTTCTATACTCACGTGTGCAATTCATTTGTCCCCTTCCTCATATTATGGGCGAGGTTCATGGCCCCTTATTAGGCTGAACATAATTTCCGATTTTGCTTAAGGGTTGAGTCAGCCTGCAAATATAGCCACACGTTAGGTCAAAATTTAGGTGTCAACACTAACGTCAANGGCCAGCTCAATCTTTCCTATTTCACGTCTTGATTCCTTCCTTTGTCGAATTTCCTGCCTTCCTGTTCACTCGATATTTTGGCTCTTGATTCTGAATCAAAAATTTAGATCCTCATTTACCAAAATTCGAATATCCATTACAACAAGAATGGCTGACCAGGATTCCCACCTTCCTTGCATAGCCAATCAGATTGATCCCATCTTATTTCCAGCTCATTAGCTTCCTTTTGTAAGTCTCCACAGCCCCCACTTGCCACAAATGTCTTCATTTTCTTTCCTCCATTTCGTCCATCTTATCCCATGAATTCCTCCGAAGATTCTTCGTGAAAATTGCAACCCCCTAGTATCCCACTGATTTCCTTCCGAATTTTCTATCCTCACGTATGCAATTCATTTGTCTCCTTCCTCATATTATGGGCGAGGTTCATGGTCCCTTATTAGGCTGAACATAATTTCCGATTTTGCTTAAGGGTTGAGTCAGCCTGCAAATATAGCCACACGTTAGGTCAAAATTTAGGTGTCAACAGCTGCCCCTCTTTGAAGGGGAGTCTCGCAGAGGTTTCCTTCAAAGATTTATGACACCTAAATTTCAATTATGCAAATGCTCTCTTTTTTTTTCTTTTCTTTTGGGGGGAAGGGAAATGCATTAGGAATGATGCTAGTACAAAGATAAAGTGTGTACCTATCAAGGTTGATCTAGAGTCCTAGAAAACTGTATTCAGGTATGAAATTATTTGTTGAGAGTCTAGACAAATACCTCATATTGCCTTGAAGAGTACTTAGAACTCATCTCTAGTATTACAGACATCTAGAGCTCACCTTTGATTGCCTCGAAGGGTACCTAGAACTCACCTCAGGTATAATAGATAGACTATTGGAACTCGCCTCATATAGTCTGGAAGGGTACCTGGAACTCACCTCAGGTATGACAGACAGACTACTGGAACTCGCCTCAGATCGTCTGGAAGGGTACCTGGAACTCACCTCAGGTATAATAGACATCTGGAACTCACCTCAGATCACCTTGAAGGGTACCTAGAACTCACCTTAGGTATAATAGACAGACTATTGGAACTCACCTCATATAGTCTAGAAGGGTACCTGGAACTCACCTCAGGTATGACAGACAGACTACTGGAACTCGCCTCATATAGTCTAGAAGGGTACCTGGAACTCACCTCAGGTATCTGAATTGTCTTGATGATATACATGGAATCTTCATCGAGTAATGATTCAAAGGTAAGCAAAGTACTCGCCACATGGCTCTTGTCTCTATTAGATTAAATATCCATGTATATCTTTGAAAAAAACCAATTAAATTACTTAATTGAGATTTAAGCATACCAATTTCACCATGTCTGCATCACCAAATTTCACAAGAGAAAATCATTATCAAGATTGGCTGAGGATGCACGAACAAGTATTGACGGGCGTCAAGATGAAACTGAGGTGTTGTAAAATGATGTCCAGGGAAAGTGCAGATGGAAATTGAAACTTGCTGGTGCAGTAGTAACTAAACATAGAGGTAGGGCAATGGCAAGCAAGCAACAGTGACGATGAGTGAACAACAGTAATGGGGGTTGAGTTGAACAATGTTAGGCCCTCCAAGCCCTATTTGAGAGTTTCAAGTACGTCATCATTTTTACACAACCTAGCCACTTTAGATCGTGCAAAGTTGTTATTATTGTCCACATGAACTTTTTAAAAAAAAATGCCAACTCATATTCAAGTTTTAATTATAGAAGCCATGCAATTTTTTTGGCAAAATCATCATTAAATTTTTTGACAAACTGCATTTGAATACTCACCCATTTTTTCAAAATTTTATAAGCACAACAAAATCCTTTTTTTTTTAAATGAAACATTTTTTTTTTTGGTAAGGTAAGTTAGTATATAAACGACCAAAATGTACAATAAATGTGAGGCATGGCACCAGAAGGCACTCAGCTAGATAACAAGTCTTTGGAGTGACTGGGTGCCCCGGCCACAAGAGAGCAAAACATGTACATCAAAGGAAAATAAAAGAACTAAAAGAACCCAAACATTCCTAGGATTAGGCCCAAGTCAGTCCACATCAAAAATTCGGAAATCTAAACCCCAACACCGCTGCATCCTCCTGTTCCTTGGGTTGTCTTCAACCCTTTTGAAGGTCAGCGCCTTATCCTTTACCACTTTAGCAAGCTGCAGCTTCAGGGATGGAGTGTAGAGATCCCGGCCACTGAAGATAATCTCATTCTTGGTTTTCCAAATGATATAATAGAGAGCTTCAAAAGAAAACCAAGCTAGCTCTTGGTAAAACCCTTTGCCAGAAAGGACATTATCAACCCAAAGGAGGTTGTTCGACCAAATCGAATTGGTACAAGGGATATTGCATTTAGCGGCCCAAAAGTTGGCAAGTGAGTTGGGGATGCAACATTCAAAAAATAAGTGATTGATTGAATCAGGCCTGGACTTACAGAAGGCACACACCGCGAAAGGTATCCCCCCATAGAGCATGAGGAGTACCTGAGTCGAGAGACGGTTTTTGGAAATGAGCCACATGAGGAATTGGTGTCTAGAGGTGAGGGCCTTATCCCGGACAAAAGAAGACCAAGGTATCGGGTTGGCTTTACAGCGAATAGTGGCCCACGCTGAAGCCATCGTGAATTTCCCAGAGGGATCCTCCACCTAACTAAAAGTGTCAAGACCTTGAGAGCATGGGGGAACCGAGATTTGCCAAAGTGACAAGTCTTGAATAAGTTGGAGCCCATCCGGAGTGTATATGTCCTTAACCTTAGCTTGCCTGAGAAGGTCTGACTGGTAGATATAATTATCAGAAAAGAGCAAGTAGAGAGGGCCACATTCTAGCCAAGGATCGAACCACAGCGATGTAATTTCACCATCTCCAACCTTCCATCTAAAGTGCGGTTGGAAAACTTCTCTTAACACGAGAATTTTCCGCTAAGTCTAAGAATAGATCTTTGGAGTAGGAGAGATCCAAAATTTTTATCTTTTGAGATATGTGGCATGTATTCATTTGCACCATAATGATTTTTTGTCGATAAATAGTAGCCATATGTGTTTAGCCATAGCTGCCTTGTTACTGTCTCTAATTTTCCTCAAGCCAAGTCCACCTTCAGGAGTGGGGAGACAGATATCGGCCCAAGACACTTTTGTACCTCTCGGACCTATTGTAGGACCTCTCCAGAGGAACTGTCTGCAAACCTGCTCTATCTTTTCCACAACTGAAGCAGGAAGTCAAAAGATGGATGTCCAATAGGCTAGGATGGCATGTAAAACCGATTTAATGAGTAGTAAGCGTCCCGCAAACGAGAGAAATCGGTGTGTCTATGATTGAACTCTAGCAGTGCGATGGCTGACCAAGGTATTGTAATCCACTTTATTTAGCCGGGAGGTAATGATGGGCACACCTAGATAACAAAATGGAAACGAGCCCAGAGTGAAGCCTAGTGCTTGTATAATTTGGTTTCTCATTGTAATTGAGTCTCCAGAAATGAATACTTCACTTTTGTTAGGGTTTGGACTTAAGCCGCTCCATGAGGAAAATAAAGTGAGCCCGTCCTTAATACAGGATATGGAAGCGAGGCTCGCTTGGTTAAAAATAAGGACATTATCTGCAAAGAATAGATGAGATAGTCGCGTGGCTTTATATCGCCAATAATATTGGTACCTTGGGTGCCGAGTGTGAGCATCAATGATACCTGTAAAAACATCCATTGCCAAGGTGAATAAATATGGAGACATGGGGTCTCCTTGACGTATGCCTCTTCCACTAGAAAAGAAGCCATGAAGTTCGCCATTAATAGAAATGGAAAATTTAGGGGTACGAACACATACCATGATCAATCTTGTAAGATGGTTAGGGAAGCCAAATGCTAGAAGGGTGTTCTCAAGGAAGTCCTAGTCCAACGTGTCGTAGGCTTTTCTGAAATCTACCTTGATGGCACATTTTGGAACGTGGGGCTTTTTATGAAACCCACAGAATAGTTCTTGAGCAAGGAGAATATTGTCACTGATCCGTCTTCCCTTCACAAATGCCGTTTGAACTGGGCTAATAAGTTCAGGAAGAATTGCTGCAATTCTAGAGGAGAGAATCTTGGTTATGCATTTGTAGATTGTATTACAGCAAGCAATTGGTCTATAATCTGAGACCGATGATGCATTGGAGACTTTAGGCACCAAGGCAGTGATGGTATTATTGACTTCTTTAAGTAGATATCTTGACTCAAGAAAGTCCATAACAGCTTTAGTTATAGAGGTGCCCACCTTGTCCCAATTCTTTTTGAAGAAGTCTACATTGTAGCCATTTGGACCCGGGGCTTTGTTCCCAGCAATAGAGAACATCGCATCATGTACTTCCGAAGGACGGAAGGGGAGAGAGAGAAAATTAACCTGGTCATTTGTGAGAGGGGTGTGAATGACATCAATGATCTCTTGAGTAGTTGGTCTCAAGGACACCGTAGTCGGGGCTAGTAAGTCCTGGAAATAAGAGACAAAAACTCTCTAACTTCTGCCTGATCAAAAACCATTTGACCGGTGTTGTCCATGACTGAAAGGATTCTGTTACGGAGATGTCAATGATTCACTGAATGGTGAAAAAACTTGGTATTATGGTCTCCTTCCTTTAGCCAACGAATCCTTGACTTCTGTCTAAAGAAAGACTCCTCCAGGGACCGGAGCTTATAGTACTCTTTGATTTGGGCACGTTCAACATCCACCAGGTGGTTATTCTGAGGATCATGGAGGAGTACTTCTTGGATGTCTAATAACAGCCTTTTAGTTGTAGAGACTCTCGTGGAAATGTCCGAGAAAGCATCTTTGTTTAGGCATTTAAGGCGGCCCTTAAGAAGTTTCAGACGGCCATAGAGTTTAAACATAGGAGAACCTGCGACTATAGTATCCCAAGCCTGCATCATAATAGTGGAGAAGTCCGGATGGCTCATCCATAAGTTATAAAATATGAATGGAACCCAGCAGTGAACAAGCGGTAGGACTTTCATCACCATTGACGTGTGATCCGAGATGCCCGGAGCTAAAAAGGAAGCTTCAGAGAAGGAGTAAGACATACACCAGCAGTTATTGACCAAAACACGATCGATTTTCCTTTGCTTTCTGGAAGCACCAGAAGAAGTAGACCAAGTGAAACGGAATCCCACATAACGTAGGTCTATTAGTTCAGCTTGATCTAGACATTCCTTGAATTAATCAAAGGCGGGAATCCATATATCAGGACTCCCATTACAATCTGAGGGGTCCCGGATGGTATTAAAGTCGCTAGCAATAATCCAAGGGCAATCCTTAAGGCCATGGCTCAATCTAATAATGTCAAGCTAGAGAGGTCTATGAGAAACAAAAGTGTGTTCCCCATATACCACAGAAAATGTGATAGTTGTGTCAGAACTCAATATTTTTATGTCTCCATGGATGAGCTGAGTAGTACCAAAAAGGAGCTTGAAGTCCACTAGTAGCGGGTTTCATCCTACCCATATACGCTCCCAGGGGAGTGCTCATAGTTGGACAACCACGACCATCCAAGCAAAATGCCAGAGGGAAGACCTACCATCGAACTCTAGAAAACATTTTGCATTCAACAACTAGAAAAGTTCCAACTCAAGCATAGAATTTTGTGACCGGCTACTGTGCAGAGTCTTATTTAAACTATAAATATTGTCAACAGTAGTGATCCTCAATTACGGAAACCTTGAGACGGGAACGTCAAGTCCGGATTCAGATTTTACTTTGATCAAGCAACCATATCCGTGTCCAACGTTGCTCATGTTTCACCACGGTCAAAATAGAAAGTCATTTTTAATAAAGAGATTTCAAAGCATATCAAAGAGAATCTAGGGTCCAAGCACTGGAATTCCTCATCCATCTATTGATGTCTCGGGTTCTTAATTCCTACATTGAGCTAGTCCTGAAGGTTTTAAGTCCGGGCGTAAGGATCAAGGTTTGCAGTGGTCAACTAAATAAAAACGAGAAAACTAGAGTTGAAAGAATCATTGAACCCAAACATACTTCTAAGTGCATGCAACTTGGAGAAGATGCGCAACCGGGAACTGTCTCCAAGGTATTATTCAAGCCAAACAAATCCATGGGTTATTCAACTGGAATTTCCAGGCGGGGGACAGCATTCCAAAATCAAATGTATTCTATAACACTTTATTTTGTAATTATATAGATGGAGATTATACGTTACGTGATTTACGAGGACGAGTGTACGGACCGAGTTTGTTGGTTCTTGAGGTTCTAAAGTTTGAGTGCATGAAATGAAGTTTGAGGGGGGCTTATGAGACATATAGCTTATTCCGGTAATTAATTAACTATTCATTTATTTTGATATTGATAAAATTTAGGAGATCGAGGGGTTGGCGATTATTTTTACGATAACACTTTCGTAGGTGGGATTTTTTCTTCCTCTTCTTCTTGTGATGTTGAAATTTTGATGTCTTACTCTTTATTTATTTATTCATTCAGACAAACCCACTTGCGGAAGGAATTCCCATTTAAGTGAGATTTATTTAACGCTTATGAAAACTAGATAAAAAGTTTACATAGAAGGAGGAAAATTATCCAAAAAGTTCTCAACCCCTTGCATTTTTCATAGTGTAATTCTAAACCTTTCAATTTTATCGATTTTTTTTTATAAAAACTTTTGCCAATTAAAATCTAAACATTTTGACAATATACTAATTGAGTCCATTAGGTCAATTTTGGCAAAAAATTATCAACGTCGATGTTGGCTATCCTACATGACATAACTGGTATTGATGTAGATATTTTTTAAAAATATTTTCATATTTTCAAAATTTTATAGTTTTTTGGATTTTCTTTTTTTTTTTCTTTTTTGTTGAGACTAGTGCAAGCGTGGTGGCCCTCGCCTAACAAGGACCACGATGCCCTTGCTTGGGGTTGACGAGGTCCATAGTACCCTCGCCTGGCTCAAATCTGGCAAGGGCTCATGCACTGTCAATTTGGCTGCAAGGGTATCATTGTGACAAATTTATCATAAATTAATGCTTATGACAAATTTGTTCTCTATTAATTTTTATTAAATTTTACAATCAAATTATTGAGTAGCACGACATGTGACTGTTGACAAGTGTATTGATCTGTGATTTTTCGTAATATTATTTCAATTTAATGGAAGGTAAACTTGTCATAAATATGATAATTTTGGATTTTTTTATTGTCAAAAATTAGTTTGTGATAAATTTGTCACAATTATATAAATTTAGGATTTTTATGATATTAACTCTTAAAAAGAAAACGGAGCCATTATCTTTTTCTTTCTTTTTTCTTTCCCCGCCCATGTATGTTGGCAGTTTATTTGCCATGTAATTAGCCATCTATCAAATGAATGAAGAATTGTCATAGTAGAAATGGAATGCATAAATATTTTCTCCAATCACCATGTTGACTGCATATTGGTGGAAATATAATCAATTTGGACATGCTGAAATTTGTCGCGGGTAAACACTCGTGCATGAGACCGACCAAAAAAAAAAAAAATCGTGCATGGTGACATCATTCTCGGAAGTGGTGGACACGACACAACTACCGAGTACGTCGAGGACCAGGCATTAGCTGTTCTACGACCGGACCGATTCAAGTGCGAGAGTTCTGATCAACGCTGCTTCTTCTTCTTCCTCCTGTTCCTTCACTTTAGAATCAGTGAAGTCAAATCCAAATTTCTTCTCCAACTTTGGCAGTCAAAGATCAAAAACCCGCGTCCAACATTTTAATCAGAAGAATCGTAGACATACATAAAACTATAGGCTTTTTTTTTTTTTTTACATAAAACCAAAATTTTCGCTTCATTAATTTTGGTTACTGCAACTTATTCATTCTTGAATCAGTACCTGGTTGAATGCCGGGAACATAATAGAGAAGAATTTTTTTGGGAGAGAGAGAGCTTTCCCCAGCATTAAATAAAGCATCGCTTTTTTGTTCCCTTTGTCACGATGGATGAAAAATTTTCCCCATTGGACCTCAATTTCTTATAAACAAAATCAGATATTTTTTGTTCCCTTTGTCACTAACGTTCATTTCAGTCACAATAATTATTGCAAAGCCCTACTTATAGGAGTTTCAGACCGTCTATGAGTGTGAGCGTTAATTAAGAGAAATGTTATGAAATTGAAAAGAAAAGTTCTTGCATCGTTTTCTTCTAGTCTCGAAATCAGATACTTTCCATACTAAAATGTTAAAATACGATTACATATCACGCCCGGAAATCTAACTTCGATGCAAAATTAGAAAATACCAATGCAATCATAGAGTGCATAATCTAAGATAAACTTCAGAAATTTTTTGAACCTGAGAGGGTGCAAGTGGAAGTTAATTGAGGCTTGACGGTATAAACTATAATTAAGGAAATTCTAAAATCTTTTTTTTTTTACTTTTTAAACTTCTGAACTGCTAACATCATTGAAAACATAACTACAGACAGTACATAAGGAGAGTAAAGAAATACGTATTTAATATTATGAAAAGCACTAGAATAAACAGAATATTTCATAGATGATGCTAGATCCTCCCATTCGAGTTCATGGAAGTGGATCATCCTCTCAGAAGTTGAATCACCTGGTAAATTTTGATGGAATGAAATGCAGCAGTCTGATCATGAAAAACAGTTTCGCATTGCCGAACCTTTTAAAATTTTTAGCTTTAACCGTGACAACCCATTTCGTGTTTGTGATAAACAAACCCGTCCTTAACTCATCGGGGAGTACAGTATAATCCAAACCCACACTTCCCGTCGAGTACTTGCAACCCGCCATGGTATTTTGCAATTAACAATGGCCTTATGTTTCATATAGAATCAGCAATCTCAAGTTTGCAAACTTGACTGTTTATTCAAAACTCATGAATTGTATATCTTCAATTAGAAAGCCACGGAGTCTCAAAATATAACACTGAATGAATTTAAGATCAATGAACAAAATTCTATAATTAAACCATAACCGGAAGCTAGGTAAAATAAAATAAAAATGGTGACCATTATTGAAAGTGTCATGTTATACTAAATTTTGTTCTTAACATTCATAAATTGTCGTAATAACCTCGAGAAGGTTTACAAATTAAGGGTCGCTCAAAGAATCCACAGAACCATTTCAAATCCTAATAGAGCTGTAGTTATTTGTATTTACTTAACCACCTAAGGAATATATAAAGGAAACAAGGGACATTTTACAGTTATCCTTGTCGGGTTTAAAATTTTGGATTTCTGAATTATTAAATCGTTAATTCTATGGGGCTTTTAGTGATATACATCCCATTCAGGTTTAGTCGGATCAGATTCCCTATTAACTTCGCCCGACTTCCATTCTAATGAATCAAGTCAATCATATTTAAGAAAACAACAGAATTTTCAAAATGTAAGACTAGCTACAATGTGACATGCGGTCGCTTTCGTCAAAATGAAAGTAATTAACTTGCTTAATTGTCGTATCCATGCTTAACCAATGTGTACATCCTTTTCTCAATCGATTGCCGCACCGCTGTCTCTTTTACTTGCTGCTCAAACAACATTCATACCGTCGAAATACCCTTATGTTGACCAGAAACAAAATAGCAACCGACCCTTCTTGCTGTTTACTTAATGAAGCCGTGTGGACGAATCAAGCGCTTTAAGTTTGAATTGACTCACATTAACTTTCAAAACTCACAAATCTCGTGACCAGTGACTGAAGAAAGACGAGAAAAAAGCTGAAGTATCAACGCGGGCCAATAACCCGGAAAGTTTTCATACGGCACAAAGACAGGAGCACACATGCTGTCCGTGGCCGACTCTGCACGCTGGGTCAATACATGAACTCTTTTTTTTTTTTGGTAAGGTAAGATTGTATTTGAAACGACCAAGGAATTGTACATAAGGGGGGGAACACGATACCAACACATACTCCACTGAACTACATATCACTGGAGTAGCAGGGCACCGCAATCACCAAAGTAAAAATACAAGGAGAACAGGGTGTATAAAGCCCATATCACCTACACTAAGCCAAGAGCGTCTCCACTCCAAAAATCCGAGGGTCTATCCCCCAGCTGCGCTGTATCCTTCTATTTCTGGGGTTGTCTTTGATAGACTTGTAAGCGAGGCCTTTATCCTTCACCACCTTAAAAATGTATAGTTTCATGGAAGGGACATAAATATTGTGTTCACGGAAGATGATATCATTTCTGGTCTTCCAAATAATATAACAAAGCGCTCCAAACGAGAAACGTGCTATCTCTCGGTGGAATCCCTTACCAGATAAAGAGTTTATAGCCCAAAGGAGATTATTCGACCAAGAGGAATTGTTCCATGGAAGGTTGCATTTAGCGGCTCAGAATTTTGCCATAGTATTAGAGATGTGGCATTTAAAAAAAAAGATGATTAACTGAGTCAGGCCTAGACTTACACAAGGCACAGACTGAGTTAGAAATCCTGCCAAATGTCATAAGGTAGATCTGAGTGGGAAGACGATTCTTGGTTATAAGCCAAAGAAGAAATTGATGTTTAGGGGCCAAGGCCTTGTCCCGTACAAAAGAAGACCAGTGAACCGGGTTTGCTTTTCGCCGGATTGTTGGTTTCCACCATGAGCAACATCTCAACAAGATTTAGCAAATCTGGACTAGTCATTCAGGTTCTTTTATGCTGAATATCGAGATGCGTTCCTGTATTTTGTGATTGTTTAGATGAGCATTTGTTTCTATTGAGCGTAATTGGTACATATGTTTGAATGAGACTTTTGGACTTGAATTGGGATTCCACGCTGTTTTCGATGCCCCTTTCTTAGGTGTAAATGTAGGACCGTATGTTTTGGCATGTTTCCGTGTGGTCGGATTGGGGCTTGCTCTTTTGGACTTGCGTCATTCAAAATTCTTTAACCCTGAAGACAATGCTCGTGTATATTGATATTGTATTGAGATGAACGTCGTCTCTATTGCGTGTTTGTTACATTTCGCTGAAAAGAGAGACTTAACTTGAATTGGAATTCCACGCATTGTAGCTATGCCCATCTTTGAGAAAGCCAACACTCGTTTTTCTTGATTTCCTGTCGAAGAACACAATGGATCCCACACGACACATGGCTTCTGCATCACCGACAAAGAAACGTTAATTTCACAACAAGCGAAAATAGGAGCAGTGGCGTAGCAGCATACGATTACACGTTTGCTCTGAAGCATTCCGTCTGGAGAATTCTCTGTTAACCATCACCCAGGTCAAGTTATGAACTTTCGTTAGTGG
>MU090028.1:0-37569 GCA_014858505.1 Corymbia citriodora subsp. variegata
ATTTGGGGGGTCGCAAATGGTGGATTGACTTCAAGTATGAACGTTTGCCCCATTTCTGCTACTCATGTGGGCACATAGGCCACTATGCAACTGATTGTCCAAAAGTATCCTATGAAGATTCAAGCTTACCTCAAGATAAACCGGGATGCTATGGCTCTTGTCTGAAAGCAGAAGCAAGGGAACTCAGTCCCTGCTGGCACACGTTCTATAGGGAACTTGCTACACCACAAGTGGAAGAGGAAATGGTGCCTGAAACCCCAGAGGTCTCGACGGGGACTAACCTGCACAATTACAGCCACATCAATACCAGCCAAGCCATTATATTATATAAACCAGAAGGAATCCAGCAGGGGGAAATGGATGAGACATCAAACAAAGGCAAACGGGTCCAACCAACGCTAGAGCTGGACCCATACTCCATAAATTATGGGACAACAACAGGTCAGCTCACTCCAGAGAAATTCAGCGCAAAGAAACATGCTACAAAGAAACTGAAACGCTTCAACCCTTACGTGAAGAAGGGATCCCTTGCTAATTTAGTCGACATCGAGAAAATCATGAAGACACCAATTCAAATATGGGAAGGGGTGCAAACACGGGTTTTGGTGGCTAGCCCTAATAAGCCACCAATGCAGAAATGAAGCTTCTAAGTTGGAACTGTCAAGGTTTAGGCTCTCCCTTGACAGTCCAAAATCTAAGAGCTATGGTGGCTCGTGAGAGGCCAAATATAGTTTTTATTATGGAAACAAAAAATAAAGAGAATGTTGTGGAACGTGTTAAGAGGAGAATTCAGTTCAACAACTCCTTTGTGGTGAATCCAGTGGGTACAGCGAGTGGCCTTGCTTTGTTATGGGACAACATGGTAAGAGTGACGGTGGGGTATAGCTGTGCAGACCGACTGGAAGTGGAATGTGAGGACCTGGAAAATGGAGTAAATATGCATATTTCCCTACTACATGCCCCTACTAATTTTCAACAGCGAACTTACTTATGGAATATGGTACACACACGCAATGCACCATTTAATCTTCCCTGGCTGTGCATCGGCGACTTCAATGAAGTACTTTATCCATGGGAGAAAGTTGGGGGACGGGAGGTAGAGAGATATCGAGTTATGGCGTTCCAGGAATTCATTGACTCTTGCTCTCTTATGGAAATTGCAAGCAAAGGATGTGCTTTTACATGGACTAATCACCGTGTAGGGGATGAACTAGTTAAAGAAAAACTCGATCGCGGTTTTTGTAATATGGAATGGAGAGCTATCTTCCCTCAGGCTGAAATATATGCTTTCCCCGTTATAGGCTCTGATCATAGCCCACTATTGCTTACCACAGAGGTATCAAAAAGGAAAATACAAAAACCGTTCAGATTTGAAGCTTATTGGCTGACCCATCTAGAATTTACAGCAGTGGTGAAGGATGCATGGCAGGAAAATAGGGGAACCCATCAAAGCATCGCCGGTCTTACTTTGAAAGTTAAACAGGCCTTAAGGAGGTGAAATCAAAAAACATTCAAAAATGCAGCAAAGCAAATTGAAGAATGTCGGTGCAAACTTATGCATATTATAAATTCTTCAGCAGGTGCAGGTCAAGGAAATGAGTACCAAAGCATAAAAGAACAATTAGAAAGTCTCTGGAGACAAGAGGAAATGTACTGGGGCATGAGGTCTCGCATTACTTGGCTACGGTGGGGAGATCGAAACACAAAATTTTTTCATGCTACCACTGTTCAGAGGAGACAGAGAAATTGTATTACTATGCTGCAAATTTCTGAGCAGGAATGGTGTCGAGATCCTATAATACTTAAGCAACATATTACTAATTTTTACAAGAACCTATATACTTCCGTGGGATCAAGAGACTATCGTCCAGTTATAGAACAATGTCCAATGGTGGTTACTGGGGAGATAAATGCAAACCTAACAAAACCGGTTACAAGAAAGGAAGTGCAAGATGTTGTTTTCCAAATGGGTGCAACAAAGGCTCCGGGGCCGGATGGGCTAAATGGTATCTTTTACCATAACCTATGGTCTATTATAAATGAGGACATATTTCGGATGGTCGACAGTTTCTTTACTCAAGGTAGCTTTGACCCAGTCCTCAACAGCACTCAAATTACCCTCATTCCCAAAGTGGCATCCCCCGAACGCATCACCAAATATAGACCCATAAGTCTCTGCAATTTTAACTACAAGATTATTGCAAAGGTAATGGCCAACCGATTGAAAACCTGGCTGCCTCAAATTATTTCCCCTGAGCAAAGTGCATTTATTGGAGGTTGTCAAATACAGAACAATATTTTCATCGTTCAGGAGGTCCTACACCAGCTAAGAATCAGGAAGAGAAAAAGGAAATTCGGAGCTGTCCTAAAACTCGATATGCAGAAAGCCTATGATAGAGTGGAATGGGATTTTTTATGTGACTGTATGCTGCAGATGGGGTTCTGTGCGAAATGGGTCTCGCGGGTACAATACTGTGTCTCCTCAGTAAGCTTCAGTGTTAAAGTGAATGGGGAACTGTGTCAACAATTCTCTCCTACAAGAGGATTACGACAAGGTGATCCTCTTTTCCCATACCTATTTATCATAGTGGCAAGTGTGCTATCCACACTAATGGCTAAAGTTGTGCAAGATGGTTCAATTAAAGGAATCCAGCTTAATAACTACTGTCCAGTCCTTTCCCACCTACTGTTCGCGGATGATGCCATCTTCTTTTTGGAAGGGAGAATGGAAGAAGCCCAAAATTTGGCAAACACCCTGAATTGCTACTGTTTTGCCTCTGGTCAAACCATAAACCTAAACAAATCAAGGGTTTTATTTGGGAGAAACTGCCCCCCAACAGTTACAAAGAAATATCACCTCCGAATTACGGGTACCTATATTGGAGAAAATTGGGAAATACTTGGGACTGCCTACTGATTAGGGGCAAACGAAAAAACAGATGTTCTCCGGACTACTTGAGCGAGTAGACAGAAAATTGGAAGGTTGGAAAGAGCAATTAATATCTAAAGCTGGGAAAGAAGTCTTACTTAAAATGGTAGTACAGGCCCTACCAACCTATGCCATGCCCATATTTAAAATCCTTATTTCCATTTGCCAAGCAATCGAGAAAAAAATTGCAAATTTCTGGTGGAAACAAAATGCACATCAGAAAGGCATACATTGGAAGAAGTGGGACATCCTGAAAACCAGGAAAGACAAAGGGGACTCGGATTCAAAGACCTAGTTGACTTCAATCATGTCATGTTGGGTAAACAAGCGTGGAGACTATGCCAAAACCCAGAAGCGATATGGAGTAAAGTGTTCAAATGGCTCTATTTTCCTACTGTTGACTTATGGACAGCTAAAAGAGGCACTCGACCATCATGGGGATGGCAAAGCTTATTAAGGGGCCGAACAGTTATTGAACCCAACATAAGATGGGAAGTCGGGGACGGGCAGCAAATCAATGTCAAAGAAGACAGATGGCTACCAATAGGAAACTTAGAGGGCCTTACAACCAAGACGAGCCTAAACACGTGGCGGACCTAATTAACCCAGGACAACGGCAATGGAATTCCCCACTTATCTTCAGCACTTTTGATAGCTATATAGCACAACAGATTCTAGCAACCCCTCTTAGCATAAATGCAAAACCAGACAAACTGGTGTGGGCCTCTAGCAAGTGTGGTGCATACAATGTCAAAAGCGGTTACAATCAACTACACAAATAGCACAAGAAGTCATCAGAACAACAAACATCCTCATCATATCAGGTTCCTAATAACCTATGGACCGCAATATGGCAATTGCAGACTAACCCCAGAATACGCTTTTTCATGTGGAGCTTGTGCAATGAGAGCCTTCCCACAAAAATCAATCTCTATAAGCGGCAAATTGTACCCGATGATATTTGCCCAGTATGCGCCCTAGTCCCAGAGTCAACGGAACACCAATTTACCGAATGCAGATGGACTCATCAGCTTTGGCGAGACTTAAACTTGGGAGTCTCTACTAATCCAACATTAATCATGCGAATTGATAAATGGGTGCATGAGTACCTGTTTTCGGGAGCCTCGGCGCAAGACAAAGCATTTTTTTCGACAACCCTCTGGTTAGCATGGAAGGCTCGGAACATGTTGCTGTTTCAGGGCCGAACGCCCAACTCGACCTGCGTCAAACAAGAAGTGATCACGATAAACCAATTATATCATAAATGGGCATCTCAGAAACAGGAATCAGCAACGACCCACCGCGCTTTCGTCAACGAGTGGCTCCCTCCGGCGTTCGGCTCAACGAAAATCAATACCGACTGCTCTTGGTCCGCCTCAAATCTCAAGGGATCGGTAGCTGGGATATGTAGAGGCAGCGACAGAGTGGTTCTGGACGGGTTTGCGATGGAGATCCAAGCACAATCGGTGGAGATGGCCGAAACCCTTGCTCTTCATACGGGGTTGCTATGGGTAGAAGAAAACATAAACTTAGACTACTCAAAGTGGAGAAGACTTTGTCCAACTGAAGGAGTTCCGCACGTGGTGTTGTCTTCCGATTGCTTCTCTGTAGTTCAGGCCATTCTGGGCCAAGCTAAACCAACGTGGGCTTTACGAAGCCTCATCATGGACTGCCAAAATTTGCTGGGCCGCCTGCCAAATACCCAGCTGATCTTTGAACCAAGAGACGCGAATAGGGCCGCAGACTGGGTCACCAAAACCCATCGGTCCGGAACTCTCCCCCACAGCTGGGTTATCATGCCGCCACAACCACTATTTTCCTTGTTATGTGTAGATGCAGGAACTGAATGTAATGTTCCCTATGGTTGATTATCAATGAAATCGTTTTAACGACCAAAAAAAAAAAAGACTCGTAAATGCAATGCACGATTTCAATCGCCCCCGACAAGCAAGTCACGAGAGTGGGTGAGGGAAAAATGTGATGACAAGACTCAGGGAGGTGACGGCGTCGTGGTTCACAAGCAAAGAGCTTCGCTTCTTGGAGGAAAGAGAGCTAGAGCATAGTGGAAATTGTGGAGAGTGAGGGAAAAACATGACGATGGGACTCGAGGAGTATTCCACTCACCTAATATTTTCTCTCGACATACAGTTTGAAGTGGCATTTCTCCCCAAACTCATATGCTAAATGCATTAAAATAATGTCAGCACAAGATATCGCGTGATTACTCTTCTTTCATGCCACATTATTATACTGTGATATTTAAACATCTTGTATATTTAAAGGGGCAAATGATACAAATAATCATTGAACTTCGTTTCAATGCGCAATGTCGTCCCTAAACTTTGATCCGTTATGCAATATTATCCATAAACTTTTAATTTGTTTAACGTAGACCATGAACTATTGGTAAATATATAATCTAGTCTCTAAACTATATAAAAATATTTAATATTTTCATTTCGTTAATTTAAATTAATGGAATCTACCGTGTGGATTCCAAATTGGTATATTTGATCGATGGAGGAAAATAAAGTTACGCATTTATCTTTGCAAATCCAGAAAGATATATACCACATGGTTTATTTAAATTCCCTGATTCGTTTCTTTTATTTTCTAAAATAGAAGGATAAAACGATTGACAATGTTGACTCATCATTTTTGGAGATCCAACTTGTTAAATAATAATTCACATCATCAAATATCATCCGATTTGTCATTTATGCAAATTGAAGGATTGCATTGAACATTTTCTAATATTCCAAGAACCACATTGAATATTTAAAAGTTCGAGAACGATATTACATATTATATCAAAGTTTACATTGTACAAATTAAAAATCCAATAACGATATTACACATTGATTTTAAGTTTAGACATTATTTATATTATAATCCCCGTCTAAACATAACTGGTCAATTTTTGGGACCGAATGCGCCAAACGATTTCACGAGAACTCTCGAAACGGGCCTCAAGAGCAAGCCCAACTACAATTTCGACCGGGCCTTATCCGCCACTTCCTTAACAGACTCCTCGTATCTGACGGCCTCCAACACCTCCCGCAGGACCACCATCCGATTCCCAGCGTACACGTGTCCGTCCCACTTCCTCGCGACCAACGCCTCCCCAAGGACGACCGCCGCCGCCACCGTCCCCTCCGCGCCGTCATGGGCCGAGTCGACAATCCCCATTCTCACCCCGTCCTCGGCCGTCAGCTTCGCCGCCCTCATCAAGACCTCGCGCTGGGCCCTCGGCTCGCCGACCTTGGACCTTATCACGGCCATGAACCAGTCGGAAATCACGAGCCCGATGTCCATCTCGCTCATGTAGAGGAAGCCCCGGTCGCGCCGCATGACGACGTAGTCGTGGCTGAGGGCGAGCATCATGCCGGCGGCGGAGGCGTGGCCGGTGACGGCGGCGATGGTCGGCATTGGGAGGCAGATGAGCTCGCGGATGAGGGAGCGGAGGGAGGAGGACATGAGCTGGAGGCGGGGCTCGGAGGACTGGGCCCAGTCGAGGTCGAAGCCGTTGGAGAAGAACTTGCCGTGGGCGGTGGTGATGAGAGCGGCGGAGGAGGAGGAGGCGGAGGGGTCGGTTCGGAGGCGGGAGAGGGCGGAGCGGAGGGAGGAGATAAGGGTGGGGTTGAGGCGGTGCTCGCCGGCGCCGGTGAGGGTGAGGATGAAGAGGTTGCCGCGCTTCTCGAGGGTGCAGAGCTGCTCCTCGCCTCGCTTGTCGTCCGCCATGAGAATGGCCGGTTTGATTCTGTGCGGTGGTGGGGGAAGGAGATATATGAAGGGGCCGAGCAACATGCAGAGAGATTCAAATGAAGTTGGAGACGAATGATAATTGTTGCTGAAAATTAAAATAGAAAAGATTGATTTTGACATTAACCATAAAAGAAGGTGGCATGGTTAGGTTTTCGTTGCCGCCGAGAGGCAATTAAACAATTTTGGATTTAGCATTGAAACAATTTGTATCACAAACGGGTCAACCCACTTTGAGATTTGATAAAAATCGTATCTTACTCTAGTTAACTTGTTTATTTATGATATGAATTGACATGTTTTAAGTGAACCATGTCCTATTTTTTGTACAACACCGTCAGCACATATTCGTACTTTTGGATAGTTGTAAATTTTACAAAAGAAACATGTAATTTTAAAAGAACAAAGAATTAACCAAAAACATATTTAGGTTAACAAAAGTTAGGACAGAAAAGAAGAAGAAGCTAAATATATAACACACCCTAGATGTAACACAGTCATATTGTATACAAGGTGCTAATACAATTAATTGTATATTGATGAGATGTGTTTATAATTGGACAATTGTTAATGAGTCATGTCATGGACATCACCACGGCGACATGTATGATATCCATAATAGCCAAATCGTGTCCTGTGACTTGCTTTATCAAACATGTGTTCATGTTAGAGTAATTCGATACATTTATAAAATGGTGTCATGTATGAATTAGCTATATATGCATACCTTATTTCGACACAACATGATTAATGCCACACAACACGAGTTACCAGCTCTAAGCATGTTTCTTCTCTCTCGGAAAAGATGAAGGAGGAGCATCTACCGGCTAATCTAGGCATATTGTTATCATTATGACGATTATTGTTACATTGAAATAATGGTTCAAAAAATAATAGCATTTTGTCAAGGAGATTATCATATTTGGAGAAATATATTTTAATACAAACTACATAAGATGAAAGTACTTTAGAAGCAATTGGTAATAAAATCTTTGTAAATACAAGTTTATTCATATAGAACGTTGCATTTAGTTGTCTGAATTTAAATTATGATAGAATTGAATAAAAGGGAATTTGAAAATTTTCAAATATTCTCGAATTGTAAAGATATTTCATTATGTGTATGATGCAACTTAAGATAGGATTTCAATTTTTTGAATTTTCTTTTTTAAACTTACAACCTAAAATAGAATTGAAAATCTTTGAAAATCCTTGGCATTTGAAAATCTCTGAAATTCCCATCTCCTAGTCCTACAAGCTTCTCTTGTATATGAGATTTGAACCCTTCTGATCACCTACCTGAAAAGTCAACCGCGGAGCATGACGACTTTCAACCAACACGAGTTCACGTAATTTTAGGATTGCCTCGGGAATAACGAGAGGCGATTCCTGTGGGTCGCACGACCAGACTCATCACCGAAGAAAGCGATTCCTCCATCCTGGAAGAGCCAGGGGAGGCGATAGCGGAGAAGGTCGTGTGCGTCATGGTGGTGGACCCTCAGGAGGACGTTCTGCACTACGGTAATGTTGCAGCGTTCTTGATGCACATCAAGTGGAACTCAAAGTTTGAGAGCGAGGTCCCTAGGATGCTGATGATGCTCTAGCAGTTCTTCATCAACCAATGGGTGAATAGCCAGCTTGTGGGTCACGCATGAAAGGTCGAGCTCGATGCGAATGACTTATGCAATTAGGGTGGAAATGATGATCTATGCAAACCTATCACAACATTGTCTTTAGACCCCTTATCATCCTCACTCAGATCGACAGTTGATAGTGACAATTGGTTTAGTCGAAGGCGACGATGATTGTGTGATGGTCAAAAGTGATGGTGATTAGTTATCTTGGTGGTGTCCTCGCGTTATGCCGCCAGTGAAGAAATGTATGATGCGTCACTTCATCACTTATTTTTTTAAAATGTTATCCAATCCAAGTTCATCACCCCTAGGTTGGATTTTTTATTTAACATTTTATCCAGATATATATGGGTTTGTTAGATCTAGAGAACGTCACCAAACACCGAATGTGATAAAATTATCCCATCCAGACTCAAATTCAGACTACCAAACACACAATAATGTATGCAAATGTGAAGGGGATGCTTGTCCAAAATGTTAAACCAGGCTGGTAATTTAATCTTGAAAATTTTAATTTGGCTAATTTAATTTTAAATCTTTTGAAATTTTTTTAATGTAGTCTATTTAATCAATTTTGATTAGAAATCACCGAAATATAAATTTATGGAAGAAAAGGATAATGACCGTTCAAAAGTAGAGGCTTTTATATTGTCTTGCGGAAACTATTTAGCACTCATCTCCAAGATGGAAGTAGGGGCTTGCAAAGGAACCATAAATCACTCGAACCACCTAGAATCAGATCGAATCAATCTGGAACTGGTGGTTCCTATGGGGACCAGTATATATGTATACTTAAAAAAACAAAATTGCATCTTAATTTATTTAATTATTTTGTGGTTTTTTGACTAAATATATATGTACATATATGTATATTTGTAGTTATTGAACATTATTGACTAATTTTATCTCTTAGGTATGTAATAAAATTAACCTCCTATTTTTTTTTTCATTCTAATAATCAATTTACTTGCTTTCTCAACCAAAACAAAATAAACAAAAGAAGATGAAAGAAAGAACCGATTGTAGATGTTGTGGCACTTTGCCATCATGATATGAAATTAAGAGTTAATAGCTTGTTTTAATTAATGAATGCACTGGCGGTCCGATTCTCGAGTGAATTCATGGAACTAACGGGCGGTTCTCGGTTCCCATTTTTCGAAACCGGTTTTTAGTGGGCGATTCCCAGTTCTAAGGTAAGAATTGTCCATGCAAACCATGCTCACCTCTAGATGGAAGGTCAATGCCTTGATTAGCTCCAAAAATGGACAAGAAAGAGAAGAAAAGAAAGAATGGTAAAAAAATCGAAAAACATTTTATTTCAGGTGGAGTTGTCCTTGTTAACGTCGATTGTGCCATGGGAGCCGATGATGATTGAATTGCCATGTTAGCAATTTACAGTTTAAGTTGATTGGATGGACTACATTAGAAAATTGACAAGAAATTTATGACTATGTTGACAAATTGGAAAGTTTAGAATTGAACTGAAATTTAGACAATAGGTTTAGGAATTTTTTTACACAACTTTCCCCAACAAATTAGTGGTTAACCAAATAAAGCAATTAAGAATATTTGACCGACGAAAAATGAACAAATTAAAAAAAAAATCAAAAGTGAGATCCCTATAATTAAAAGCCCATGGTAGATATCTTTGTTCAAAGACAAGTACACTGAAAGTATTAAAATTTAATACGAAAATACAATTGAGTCTTAAAATTTATAAAAAGTGTCACAAAATCTTAAAAGCTATCAAATTTGTGCAATGAATCCTTCTGTTAACTCTATTCTTATGTGGTACCTAATGTGGTTGAACATGAAAGATAAGGCTAAAATGATGCTATTTTAGTTCAAATATGATTTTTTTATTTAAATATTATATAAACTAGATCAAAATTATCTAAAATTTAAAAAAGAAAGGGATAAAAAAGATGTAGAATGATGAGGGCCTACACTGCTGCCCCACCCTCACTGAAAAATGGATGGTCAGTCAGTGGACTACAAGGTTGGCCGAGGGTCAGCAATCTTACCCAGATTTATGCAAGGGTCATTGACCATTGGCTAAGGCCCGGCAACCCTCGTTGGCCCTTTTTGGTGATGGTAGGGCGGCAACAATGAGGGCCTCAAGGTCCTCACCATTCTACATCTCACTTTCCTTTTTTAACATTAATTTTTAATTTATTTTTAGTCTATTTATAATACTTTTTAAATAAAAAAATCATATTTGGATCAATACATCATTGTTGCTGTGCCAATGCCATGCGAGAGAAATAAAAAAAAAATAATGTCAACATTTTCCATTAGTTAGAGTGGATAAAGTTAATAGAAAGACTCAGTTGCACTAATTTAACAAATTTTAAATTTGATGGCACTTTTTGTAGATTTTAAGACTCAAATATACTTTCATCACAAGTTTTATGATTTTTAATGCATTTATCCATTTCGTTTTTGCCGAAGTATTAGTGCTTACTCAAATAACACAAGTACAAATCTCTCACTAACTAAATAAAATCAAAGATTTGGAACAGGTAACTAAAGAGTCCAAAGAATACATCCAAAATGCAGGTATCTAAATTCTAATATGCTCAATCTTCTAAAAGCAAGAATTATAGCTGCTACATGTATGATATATGTAGTTCTAAGATTAGTTGCCAAGATAAAGTTGTATGAAAGTCAAGGGTTTGCATAACTTCTTAATTTATTGAAAGAATTTGGGTTAAATGTGAAAAAAAACTGGAATATCGAAATATGAAAAATACAAGAAGCCATATATTTTGAAAAAGTCCATAAGGGAAAAAAGAAGAAGAAATCTATCTGCTATTCCCTACATATTATTTTAGGAAAAATCTCATACATAATCAAAGGGAAGATAGTAAAAATGTTCTCAAGTAAATGTTGAAAAATAGATCACTATTATTTCCGTATATTTTTTTCCTTTACAAGGCTATATATATACATACAAGTACTGCTAGGGTAATAAGCACCTATTAGGTAAAATATTCTCTTTCTATATGCATTACCCCCACAAATCAATTCGCGCAAATATAAATATTTTCTTTCTATACATATCACTCCTACAAATCAGCTCACGCCAACACTCCCCCTCAAGTTGGTGCATAAATGTCGCTAATGCCCAACTTGTCAAGTGAGCTGTAGAAGGCTCTGCTCGAGACTGCTTTCGTCAATATATCTACTAGCTGATCTTCAGACCTCACAAATGGAAATTGAACTATCTTTGTATCCAAATTCTGCTTAATAAAATGACGATCAACCTCAATGTGTTTGGTCCGATCATGCTGCACAGGATTATGTGATATGTCGCTGCCTTGTTATCACAAAAGAACTTTATCTCGGATCTAGGAGGAAATCCCAATTCGAACATCAGCTTTCTAAGCCACAAAAGCTCACATAGCTCTTTGGCCATCCCTCTAAACTCTGCCTCTGCACTCAACAAAGCCACCACTTTCTGTTTCTTACTTCTCCAAGTGACCAGATTCCCCCCCACAAATGTAAAATACCCTGAAGTTGACCTTCTGTCATACACACTCCCTGCCTAGTCTGCATCCGTGTAACCTTCAATTCAAAGATGACCATTCCTTAGGAATTTTAACCCTCTCCTTGGAGATGCTTTCAAATATTGAATTATTCTCACCACAACATTCATATGGTCTTCACTAGGAGCATGCATGAATTGACTTACGATACTTACCGCATATGCAATGTCTGACGCGTATGCGATAAGTAGATCAACTTCCCCATTAACCTTTGGTATCTCTCCTTGTTTGTAGGTACTCGATCGAGATACTCTCCAAGTTTATGATTCTCCACGATTGGGATATCCGCTGGCTTACAATCTAGCATCCCTACTTCTGCCAACAAATCTAGTACATACTTCCTTTGAGACAGGAATATTCCCCCCTTTGATCTTGATACCTCTATTCCCAAAAAATACCTCAGTTCTCCCAGGTTTTTCATCTCGAACTCTCCAGAAAGCCTCCTTTGGAGTGAGGTGATTTCTTTCACGTCATCCCCTGTAATGATTATATCGTCAACATAGATAATCAATACAGCTATCTTCCCTTCTTGTTGTCGAAGAAACAAGGTGTGATCCGACTCACTCTGTCTGTACCCATACTTCTTCATTGCCACACTGAACCGACCAAACCAAGCCCTTGGTGATTGCTTCAAACCATATAAGGACATTTTCAATTTGCAGACCACACCCGGATGTGAAGAAGACTTGTATCCTGGTGGTACATCCATATAAATCTCCTCCTCCAAGTCACCATGGAGGAATGCGTTCTTCACATCAAACTGATATAATGGCCAGTCTAAATTAATTGCAAGAGACACTAAAACTCGAATAGTATTAAGTTTTGCAACAGGAGATAAAGTCTCTTGGTAGTCAATTCCATACGTCTGCATGTACCCCTTTGCTACCAATCTTGCCTTGTATCTTTCGATAGACCCATCCGCCTTATATTTGACAGAAAACACCCATTTGCATCCCACTGTTTTCTTTCCCTCAGGTAAGTCCATCAATTCCCATGTTCTATTTTTTTCAATGCCTTCATCTCTTCTTCCATAGCTTGAACCCACTGCGGATCCTCCAAAGCTTCCTGTACTCCATTCGGAATTTGAACCGAAGATACAACCAACACAAATTGCTTCAATGGTTTAGATAACCTTCCTGTTGAGACATAATTTGCGATGGAATATTTCGATCTCCTTTCTCCAGCATCTCGTGAGTATCGATTTGGGGGCTTTCCCCGATTATGCCTAACAGGTAATTTATATTCCACCAACATATTAGATTCATCAAGCAAACTAGAAGTAGTAGAGGAGATTACCTCAGGGAAATCCTCACGAACTTGGTCGGGTACTGGAGAGGAAGGGGGCTGTTCAACTTGTTCACGTGTGGGTGTTTCACCCTTTGTTGGATCCTGCGAGGCTTCTGTAGCTACACCCGTCACAAATTCATCAGCACTAGCACCATCTCTCACTTGCTCAACAGTTCCACCATTAACACCAGTCGTGCCAGCACCATCCAAGATTACTCCAACATCAGTCAAAGCTTGCCTAGCCCCATTATCACCAGTGTTGGAGCTATCATTAACACTACCACCACCACCAACAACCGCGTCTCTTCCTTTGGGTATAACCCCAGCAATAATCTCCCACCAATTCTCCCTTTCTAGCCAATTCTCCCCTTGAAAGGTAGAATTGGTACTCAGGTAAAAGAACTCTCCTTCAACAAATGTGACATCCATAGTCACATAAGTTTTTTTAGTAGATGGGTTGTAGCATCGATAGCCCTTTTGATGAGTACCATACCCCAAGAACACACACCGTAAAGCACATGGATCAAGTTTGGTACGTTGGTTCTTCGGAATGTGAACAAACGCAACACATCCGAACACACGAGGAGGAATTGTCAAGACTGATGGCAATGGGACAAATGCAGAGAGTGTTTGTAGAGAGGCGTATGGAAATCTAGCACTTTTGAGGGCATTCGGTTGAGGAGATGCACCGTCGTGGCAACAGCATTATCCCAAAAACATGAAGGAACATGTCCCTCAATTAAGAGGGTTCGAGCAGTCTCAAGAATATGGCGATTCTTCCTTTCGGCCACTCCATTCTGTTGTGGAGTCTGTGTACACGAGGTCTCATGAATAAGACCATGTTGCTGAAAGTACTCCTTGAGATGTCGATTCACATACTCTCCGCCATTATCACTTCGAAGAACTTGTAGCTTAGCATCAAACTGTGTTTGAACCATCTTGTGAAATACTTTAAACACATTAACCACCTCATCCTTAGTTTTCATCAAGTAAAGCCAAGTCATACACGTGCAATTATCAACAAATATAACAAACCACCAACAGCCCGAGATAGCAGTAATGGGAGAAGCACCCCACACATCAGAGTGAACTAATGAAAAAGGCACGTTATTCTTATTCAAACTTATGGGAAAGGAAACACGGTGGCTCTTAGCCAAAATGCAAGTCTGGCAACTAAAACTCTTTTAGCTCCAAAAATAATTCAGGAAATAGCTTTTTCATATAACCAAATGAAGGATGTCCCAATCGTCGATGCCAAAGCCAAATCTGTTTTTCTTTATTGCTAGGTGAACCCCGGACTTGATGCACACTTCCAAACTTGAGATCATCCAAGTAATACAGCCCCCCCCCCCTTTTAGTACCACGTCCAATGATCTCCTTCGTGAGGATATCCTGGAAAAGGCAGAATTGAGGATACATTAGGACAATACAATTCAAATCTTTAGCGAGCTGTCCAACAAAAATTAATTTTGTGGTCAATGACGGGACAAGTAATGTGTTAGGTAATGACAACTGAGGGGAAACCTCAACCACACCAGCCCCTGTCACTAGGTATGTATGCCCATTTGCATTTGAGATACCGCATCGTTTTGGTTTTGTAATGCTCACAAAATCATCTGGGCTAAAGGTCATATGCTCCGTAGCTCCCGAATCGATAACCCATCCATCACAACTATTGTGATTAGGGAGAACCAGCGCACAACCACAATTACCTTGGATATTACCTGAATTGGACGTAGCCGGTTGATCTTGACTTTCGACTTTGGGCACCAAAGATAGCTGAGGTTCCATCTTAGAAAGAAAAACCTTCCCTTTTCCACTGCTAGTACCCCCGTCGGCTTGTTTTCGCGCCTTCAATTCCTTCCACCACTCTGGATAACCATGGAGCTTAAAGCATGTCTCTCGAGTATGCTTAACATTCCCACAGTGTGAGCATCCTCCAGATGAAATTGTAGTTCGTGAACCGTTATTCATCCGCCCACCCCCTTGGGCAACTCCTGATTTATTCATTTGTAGAGTTGGCATTATTGGTAATTCTCGGACACCTGTCTTGCTTCCCCGTGCCACCATGGCAGAAGACTCAAACGTGGAATCAGTATGGGTGAGCATCACTGATTGTCTCGTATCCTCCCTACGAACCCGTGCATATGCTTGCTCGACAGTTGGGAATGGTTGCATCTGGAGAACATCCGCTCTCACTTTGTCTAGACGATCGTCCAACCCATCAAGAAAGACATACACCCGGTCTTCCTGAATGGCAAGATTGTACCGCTCAATATCAGCTGGGCATGTCATTGGGTTTGGACGACGGAAGTCGATCTCCCTCCACAGACCCTGAAGATTATTGTAATAAGCCTCTATTGTCTCTCCACCTTGTCTCATCCGAGTCACCCGTCTCTTCAAGTCATAAACTTGGGGGGCATCACTTCCATCAAAGAAGGTTGTTGCAACAGAGTCCCATACCATCTTTGCAGTTGGGAAGCGAATAAAATTTCCTATTAATGCAGGATCCATCGAGTTGATTAGCCACCCCTTCACAATTGCATCCTTAGTCTTCCACTTTCGAAATTGAGGATTGGTAGGTGAGGGCTGAGGGAGATCACCATTAATATAACCCAACTTGTCTTTACCGGAGATGAACATCTCCACCACTTGAGACCACAATCCGTAATTTGATCCATCCAATTTGACTGAGATTTGTGCAGTGGATGGCTCCTGGGATTGTGTTGATACCTGAGTTGAGCTCTGAGTCAAAATCTGTGTCAGCTTCATCATAAGATTCTCTAGAAGAGAATCAGTTGTTGAGTTCTCCCCTTGGTCTTGATGAGGTACCTCATCGGTTAGCTTTGTCATGGTTGCCAATCACAATTCCTTCGCAAAGGAATTTCTAGTCAAGTCAGGTTAGTGCAACAACAACACAAGTCAATGTTGCGGCAGCGATCTGATTTGGTTGGTGCGGCGGCAGCACAAGGAAAAACCTAGAGCTGCAGCGGCGATCTGATCTGGTGGAAAGAAGGTGGAGAAAACTAGGGTTCCTGCTCTGATACCATGTTGAAAAATAGATCACTATTATTTCAGTATATGTTTTTCCTTTACAATGCTATATATATACATACAAGTACTGCTAGGGCAATAAGCACCTATTAGGTAAAATATTCTCTTTCTATATGCATTACCCCCACAAATCAACCCGCGCAAATATAAATATTTTCTTTCTATACATATCACTCCTACAAATCAGCTCACGCCAACAAAATCATGCATATGTTTCCTAATCTCTTGCAACAAAACTAACTTATTTCACTTTGTCTAGCCACACTCGGTAGAATTGGTTATCGTTTTCAAAATTAAACGATGGATCACTGCATCTAAAATTATAGTTCTTTCAGAGAATTTTATATTTGTGGTACAAGGCACGAGTCCTCTTACGTTAATAAAAGCTTAAAACACGTCATATCTCTCCTACATTTCCTAATTGACGAATCTTTGATGGTTTTGCAAACGAGGTGATTATGGTCTCTATTGGCCTTAAACATCCAAAATACATTGCCTTTCGGTCAATTTCGAAAGTTTTAAAGCATTTCATAAATTGTTGACAAACATTACTTTTAGTATAAAAGTAGATGATTTTATAAGTAAACTCCTTTGTTGAAAATTAAATTTAAAACATTTTGAAGTTTATATTCAATGGGGCTCGTTCATGAGAAGTATCACGTTCTATATATGGTACCTACTTCTATTAATATGTTTTATAAAGAATTAATTAGGGATTTGTCTATGTGGAAACCTCATGGCAAAGTTCAAAGGGATAGTTACGTTCATCCTCCCCAACCTTTTTACTTAAAAATAAAAATGATGAGATAAAGATAATAATAGTGTCATAACTTTCGTATGATACTCACTTATGTGCCATAACTTTTTTTTTCACTCACTTAAGTGTCACATCGAAGTAAAATTGATTAGCATTAATGAAGTCATGTAAGATGATTGGTGTCCACATCGAATTTTCTGGTGAAACAAATCATCAATGACATTCAAGTGATTGATTTTTTAAATTTGTAGTACTTAATTGAGTGAAAAAAAGAGAGTAATGGCCTTTAAGTGAACGCCATACGAAAATTATGGCACTTGCACCGTTCTTCTTCCCTTGAGAGATGATGTTTTGCAGATATTTGGTGATCATCAAATGCTAGAATTGATGGGTCTACAATTAAGTTTTGATGTTGTTGAAACATATATTGAAGGAGCTACTCTTGGTGATGGTAGCGGTTTTTCTACTAGTGGTAGTAATATTGATCAAGTTTGAGTGTTATTGAAGTATTTATTGAAGGAGCACAATCAAATATTGTCTGATTTGAGAAAAGGACAGTGGATAGGCCACCGTTACAACTCATATGGTTTTTGACAGTGCCAAAATAAAATGTTAATGTGGTTTCTCTTCTTATAAGTTCTACAAGAATATGAATTTTATGTTTTTGAAGCCAGGGAAACTCATATTTGACGTTAAACATTTTATTTCCATGAGGATTTGCTAATCCATTGTGATTGGCATAATAACATTGTTTTTTTTTTCTTAATTTAAGATGCCTCATGTAACATAGTACAAGAGATTCATCAAGGCCGTGCAAATCATATAACGGATCTTTCAAGCCAAGTTTCTAGATCCCCTCAAACTCAAGAATCTCAAAGTGTAGCAAGGCAATAAATCTGCTATTAGAGTTGGATGTCTGGTGTAAAGCCTGTTTTGTAAAGCTTATTCAAGTCTGGTACATATTGAATTTCTTTTGGATGGTCGTGATAAAGAATATGCGGCTGGTCCAATGTTGAACGGTCCCTTACAATGTAATGGTCCTGCAATTATTTTTCTTAAGAAAGGACAATCTTTTTTGTTTCCTCTTTCTTTGGAAAGGTTGAAACAAGAATCTAGTACGTTCAAAGACGAGATTTACCTAAAAACCTCCCATTGACCCAATAATAACAAGATTTACACAAGATTTCATCGACTTCATAGCATTGTTAATTCACTTCAACAAGATCTACAACCCCTTCTCCAAAATCAACGTTGCTTTCATGACATTTCTCTCACTGATAATAAAAACAACACAATCACCACAACATTCCTGCACCAACATTGTTGCAAAACTAAGACAAGGAATATTGTGTCCTTCGATCCAACTTAGACAACATCAGCACACACATATCTCCTATCACCAAAAGTATGGCTTTGACATCGGTCTTCTCATTTACTTCCAATTTTGCAACTTTCACCTTTGTTACCGTGTTGCTTTAATTGTGTCCAATCATGCTCACTCCGACGTTGCTTTATTTGTAAAATTTTGATTTTTTCCTCACATGCCTTCAATTGACTTTCCACTATCTCAATTCTCTCATCCAAGATCCCTTTCCTATTAATCAATCCCAACAATCCTCCATTCTCACGTGATGAAGACTTGGGATCAATCTATTGAAAAAAAATCCAGAGTCATAAACTTGTCAATGAGACAATTAAGCAAACATTAGAAAGATAATGCTCGGTCCAGCTTCCTTTGTAGAGGATGTAAGTTACTAGGAAAATACACAAAATAGACAAATTACCACCACAACGTGCCTTTATATGTCCAATGTACTATCATCACAAGTCATCTCTATGAAACACTTCTAACATGGCTTGAATTATTCCGAGTTTCAAAATTCATTTCATTTCCTCTGGCATTTGCGATGCACACCCACGTTACAAGAAGTGCAAGCAACAATACTTGGTGCAAAGAACCAAGAAAGGTGTGAATAAATTATTAGAGGTAGAACTTCATTGATGGAACTGGAAGACGATACGCTTCCCTTTGAAACACTTCCAATTGAAGCCATCGAACTTTCTAATTTAGTGATTTGGATGAGTTTGCCAAACAAATCCGAGAAAAAAAAATTCTGAAGGTGAGAAGATTGCTAGAGATAAAGTGTGCTTGACCAAATTCCGATGCCTAATCACAAAGATGAAGACGACGATGAAAGAGAGTATTTGATGTAGAGGAAGAGGAAGAAGAATCAAAGTGCAAAGAGAGAGAGAGTGTTTCATGTAAACAGTCATGTCAATTGAAATAATGAAATTTGAGAGAAGCTAACGTAGGATAAATATATCATGAGTATAATAGTTTGAGATCTTTTTATGATAATTTATGGTAAATTTATCATATGTATACATTTTGGACTTTTCATGGTATTAATCTTTTCGTTATTGCCAAATGTCGAATCAAATTTGTGTCCTTTGATGACCCTCAAAACCTAACATTTTACCTGATGGCGTCATTTTCATTTACGTAGTTGAATATGCGAGGGTTAATTTGAATAATGATTAATAAAGTTGTGAAGATGATAAATGAGGTATGATAAGATAGAATTAATGATAGAGTTTGAAACCGTTTATACATAAGGCATATACATCGCTCTTCAGAAAGTATCATATAAGGAGTTCCGATGGTCGTGGATTTAAATATCTTGGATGAGAACTCCAAAAGAATGATTATATCATAATTTGATTAGGGAGAAAGGGGAAAGAGATTGTGTCATGGCAAATTTGTAAAAATTTGGGAAGTCGAATCACGGTCCATTGCTCAACTAGAGAGACAAGGAAAGTCAATGGTCAAGATTCAACACTGAGGGCTCCGCATAGGAAAACTCAAGGGACAAGGTAGCACGTTGGACAGGCTCAGTCTCCAGAAGATGTGAGCCCGCAACCCTCTTTCAATTAATAATTTGAAGAAATTGGCTATATTATCATTCGTCCTTGCCATTCCCCAGTTAGATTACAAATTATAAATATGTATGTTCATATATGTAGCCCGCCTCAAAAGAGTGGTTAGAGAAAAATAATAGAGCAAAAACAAGACTCCAAGAAGAGGAGTATTATATGTATTGGTATAAATTGAGATGACATATTGACCGTTACGCTTCTTGCATAATATTATCAGATTGAGCCAATGCTAGTTATGTTAAAATTTATGTACAAAATCTATGGTATATTGAAAGTGGACTGTAAAGCAAATGAGACACAAATTTATCACATCATTGAGCATACTAATTCAATAGCCAACACTGAATAAATATAGCATTTCTTCATCATTATAATCAATATAACTCATAGATTTTGAAATTCTCTTTATATATTGATCAGCTTTTTTTATGTGTTATTCTCTCGTTATATGAATTTTATGTCTAATAACCTCTTGGCAATGCAAGGAAGAAAGTATGTGATGCATGAGAAATATAAATAGCTTAGGACAATCCTCTTTGAATTAAATCTTTGATTTGTGTTTTGATTCTCATAGATTCAGTATAAACAATTTGATATATGGATCATCTAAATCGATCTTCGGCTTGCACCTTATCTAGTTTATAAATTGAATAATGATATCTCGCATGCATCATCATTACTTGTTTAAAATGTCATTCTTGAGGTAAAGAGAAGGATATTTATGGGACCTGATCTCTCCGATCATGCTTTGGCTTGGCCAAACGTTGACAAGGGAGCTCTACATGGCGTGTTTCACGTTGAGCATGAGATGTCCCATCCCTTTTGGGCAAATGAAAAGCCAGTCCCATCATTGTACCATGTACGACTCACGTGGGACATGTTTATCACGCTTTCGGCTTATTAATGTGACGATGAAATCGATGTGACATAAAAAATGCAAGAATAATAATAGCTCGTTTGGAATCTCGATGTTGGAAAAATGAGAAAATTCCGTACGCATGGCTGTTGGACGTGTGGTAATCAACTACTAGAGCATGAATATTTTTTCTGGAAGGAAGAATCTCTCCTCTGTTCCAAAACCTGTAGCCATTATTAAAGTAGCAATTCTTTTTTTCTTTTTCTTTTTTAACTCTTGCTTTCTATCAATTCAAAGGACGAAAACCCATTTAAGGCAAAAGCAGAAAAACAGGCCAATTCTTCACAAGAAATGGCATTGGCATTTAATCACTCATGCGCTTCGAGAGATTGCGGAATTTCAACTCCCTAGGAAATCAACCTGTGGGGGTGAAATCATCCCTACCTATGAGCCCAAGCCTCCCAGGTCCAAGTGGGTCATCTCCATCAAAGAGAAGCTCGCACAAGGTCGCCAGGACAACGTGCCAGGCTCATGGGCAAAGCTCTCCATTTATCAGATCCCACGCTATCCCAAGACCTAGGTCCCTCGGATCATCTCCCTTTGGTCGTACCACCATCAGTTGCCTCCAAATAATAGCTCTGTTAGCTCACCAGTTTCCATGATCTTAAATACACGACTTTCATTTCAGATGTGGGTCCCACGAGATCAGCAATTTGTGATTCACTAAATCCTTTCTTAATCCAGGCAAGTATTTCCCTCATTAACAAAAGAAGCATTTTCCTACAAAAATGGATTTGAAAGGGGGCATTTCTTTTCGTCCTTTTAAAAAGATATTTTTTGGGTAATCCCAATCTGCAGGTCAACCATGGACAAAGGACCACATTTTCCCTGCCCCAAATTGATGGATTAGGTTAAGTTAAGTATGGATCGAAAAATTCACATTATAAATAAATATATCATAAATGGATTAATGCAAGTCAGACCATTTATTACCTGATCTAAACTTGGCCTTCCTCACTCATTGAATAGGTGTAGATGAAGGTCTATTAGAAAAACGATTAATGAAATTGCAAAAATGATAGATGAGGTATGATGAGAAGGAAATAATGATGATGTCCGGAACCGTTTATGACTTAGAGGCATTCATATCATTCCTTGGAAAGTATCTTCCAGTGAGTTCCAATGGTCATATCATGGATTTAAATATTTCACGTGAGAACATCCAAAAAGTGTGATTCTATCGGAATTTGATTAGGGATGATGAGGAAAGAGACTATGTAGTGGTAAATTTGTGATTAGTTGGCTGATGGAACGCAGATCAAGGGACGCAGTTCAAGGTAGGAAATAATGATGAGGTATGATGAGAAGGAAATAATGATGATGTCCGAAACCGTTTATGACTTAGAGGCATTCATATCATTCCTTGGAAAGTATCTTCCAGTGAGTTCCAATGGTCATATCATGGATTTAAATATTTCACGTGAGAACATCCAAATAGTGTGATTCTATCGGAATTTGATTAGGGATGATGAGGAAAGAGACTATGTAGTGGTAAATTTGTAATTAGTTGGCTGATGGAACGCAGATCAAGGGACGCAGTTCAAGGTAGGATGTGGCTCAATCACAAAAAAGATAAGAGGCCCCCCCAACTGTCCTTCAATTATTACTTTCAAGAAAAGGACTATATTGTCATTTTCCCTTGGCTATGCCTTTTTAGATTGCACATTATAAATATGATAATTAACACACCTTGGGAGAGTACAAGGGGGGAAAGGGACGGAGCAAAACACGAGTACTAGAAAAGAAAAGTGTTATATGCATTAAATATAATGAAAATGATATATATATATGTATATTTACTATTATGTATCTTGCTTGATATCATTATATCCAATCAATACTAAATATATTGAAATCAATCTACAAAATTTATGGCAAATTAAAAGTAGACATTAAAGTAAATGAGTCATCTTCAATACATTTCTTTCAGTCACATTTAATTTAGTATATCAATTTAGTAACCCAAATTTAGTAAATGTAACATTTCTTCATTAACTACAACCAACCTCATTTATGTTTATTGAAATTCTCTTTGTTTATTGATAAGCTTCTTTACATGTTATCGTTGCAGGATGTAAATACTATGTAAAGTACCTTCTTGGCGAAGCAAGGAGGAACTTCATGCATGAGTTTTATGAACACCTTAAGAAAACTATTTTCGAATTTGATCCTTGATTAGTCTTTGATTAAGCATTCAATAAACGTTTGATTCTTCATAAATGAAGTCCAAAACAATTTGATGTTTGATCATCTCAATCAATTTTAGATTTGTATCTTATATGATTCATAAATTAGATAATGATATTCATTTTTGTAAGCAATATAAATAATCATTTATAAGAATGTTTATCAAATCATTCAATCCATGCAAAACAAACAAGGGCTAATATTTCCTTATTTTGGAGCAAAGAAAGATATGCAAGTATAGGAGGCAAAATATTGTATCCACTCAATCTAATATCTCAATTGTTGTGGTTTGATTTATCCCCAACGCAGTGGTGGTGGGGCTTGCTTCATTAGTAGCATGATTAGTTAGTTGGGGAGGATTTAGTCCCAACGCAGTGGTGGTGGGGCTCGATTCATTAGTAGCATGACTAGTTAGTTGGGGAAAGACCGCATTGAATAGTACGCCAAGTAGTCAAGATATTTTTTCAACCCCTTCTTCAAGTCCATTCAAAGTCGTTGACGAATGCCTACACTCATCATATCAATAATATCGCACACTAAAAAGTATCTTCTATTCAATCCAACTTATTCTATGTATACTTGAAAGACACTGCACCAAGATGTGTACATACGCACATTTTGGTGAAAGAGAGAGAATCCCCGAAGATTTAAATTCACTCGATTGCTTTACAAGAGGTGAGATGGGCATAGTTGTATCTAATTCTCGTGCTATCATTGAATGCTGTTCATAAGGGGAGTGAGACCTTATCACCAATTCCTGCATGCAAAACATTGCCACATGTGACTTATCTATTTTTCCCATCAATAATTAAATTATTGAATCTAATCAAAAGACTAAGCGGGGAAAAATAAAACCCAACCATTCGCATGAGGTGTCCGATTGTACCATAGACGGGGCACACTATTAATCACACTTTCATATTACCAGTCCGTATGATGACGAAATCGACCTAACCTCGCAAGGGGCTAGAATATTACAAAGCTCATTTTGGGGAGAGAATCAATTCAAAGGATGAAAACCCAACAAAGGAAGGCCTAGAAACATAGACGAATTCTTCACAAGAAATGGCTATTGTTTACAACGAGGAGCTCTTCTTGACTTGGTATGTAATCACTCTCAAGCTTTGAGAAACTGTGGAATCTCGACTCCCCAAGAAATCAACCTATGATGGCGAGATTGTCCCCGACTATGAGCCGAGGCCTCCCAAGTCCGAGTGTGTCATCTCCATTGAAGGGAAGCTCGAGTAAGGTCACTAGGACAACGCGCCAGGCTCGTCGGCGAAGCTTCCCATTTACAGGATCCCACGCTATCTCAAGAATGGCAAGGACAAGGTCTGGGTCCCCAGATCGTCTCCCTCGGACTGTGCCCCCATAGTGATGAACACCTCCGCCATATGGAGCGGTACAAGTGGTGCTGCCTGCACCGCATCTAAAAGGTTGCTAGTTTGATTAGTATGATGGATGAAAAATTAATAACAGACTGCTAAGCAATTTGACATTGAGCATCAAGAAAGAAGAAAAAAATACAAATGAGATTGATTAATTGCTTATTATTTATGAATAGAGTGTGAATTGTCTGAAAAAAGACTTTATGGTCTTTGTCTATTCCAATATTCCTAGGATTGATTAATTGATTATCTTCTATAAAAGAATATGAATTGACGTAGAAAAATACATTTTAGTCTTTGTTGATCCCAAGATTCCAATCATGTTATTAGGCTTTTGCGAACCTCCAAATCAATTGATCTAGGCAAAGAGTTTCTGGTCTTCGTTTATTCCAAGATTCCAAGTTCTAGTTGTTGTCGCGTTATTAAACTTTTGGGAACCACCAAAACAAGGACAAATTATACATTGAGGGGCCGTTTGGCAATGATTATATTTATGGGAATAATTTCTCATCAGAAATATTATTTTTTTTATTTTGCTTCCAAGAACAATTTCTGAATATTTAAGGTTTTTGATAAGCTATTTAAAATTTTTATTTCAGAAATAAAAATGCATTTGATAAAATTTTTCAATTTTTTGATTCTTTTAATTTTTTAGTACTTTTTGTTATAATTTTCTTATATTTTTCTTTTTTTCTTTTTTCTTTTTCTTTTTCTCTTTTCTCTCCTTCTTCCTCTTTAGTGGCCAGCCACTACCACCGCCACCGGTGGTGGCTGGCGAGCAATGGGGCGAGGTTTGGCAACCCCGCCGGTGGCCGAGTGAGGCTCGACCTTGCTCAGGCAGCATGAGGCCAAGCCTCATCGATGGCCGGGCGAGGCTCAACCTCGCCCAAGCAGCACGAGCCCAAGCCTCGCCGGTGGCCGAGGGAGGCTTGCCTCACCAAATCTAGGCAAGGCGAGGCTCGCCCAGCCACTGGTGAGGTTCAGTCTCACTAGCCGATGCAAGGCTTGTTCTCGCTAGGGTAGGCCGAGGCCGACCTTATGCTGCCTGGGCGAGGTCGAGCCTCACCCAGATCTATGAGGCTGAGCTTTGCCGATGCTAGGCTGCGAAAGGTCGAGCCTCGCCCAGCCACTAGCGAGCTTGCTAGACTTCGCCCTAGCCTAACAGGGCTCCGGCGAGCTCACTAAACCTTGCCCGGCCACTTGGCGGCGGCAACCCAAGAGCGGCAATGGGTTGGCACGGGGTTGGGAGGAGGAAGAAAAAAGGGAAAGGAAAAAAATAGGAGAGAAAAAAGAGAGATCAAAATTGATTCTCAAAATTGTTCCCGAAAGCGAGAAGCAACTTTTTTTTTATTCTAGATTCCACTTCAAATCTATTCCCATGAATAAAAAATTTACCAAACGGATTTTTGTTCCAAATTTGTTCATGAGAATAAAAGAATAGAATCAGTTGTTCTTAGGAGTATTACTAAACAAGCCCTAAGTCACCTGGTACATATGTTGAAAATTTTGTGCGAAATTTGAGGACAATTAAGAGACGAATATTTTTTGTTAGTATTGTTACCAACAAAAGCGTACGCCCACAATTTGCGCGTGAAAGTTGGCATTTAAAAGATTTTATAAAAATCTATTTGCTTGACACATGAGAATTATTAGTTAATAAAACGAATTTTTTAAATAATCAAAGTGCGTGCATGCATGCACCCGCACGCACATATAAATATGAAAAGAGAAATATATCTCAATATTATTTTTAGGTCGTTTATTACATTAAAAGATTCATACTTTAAAATTGACATATTTTAGAGATGAGATAAATTTATTAATCAACAGATTTATCCATTAACAGAATTTCTACAAAATAACTCATGAAGTACATGTTTCGAAGAAAAAATAAGAGATCTTTTTTACTTTATATAAATGAATCTTTTTTTTTTGTTTGCTTTTTAATGACAAAATTGACTTGCCCAGTGTAAACAATGCCCACGTGATTGCAGCAAATTGTTCATTCGTTTAATGGAGCCGCAGCCTCCTTTTGTGATGAAGTTCATATAATTGGCAAAATGGGGATGTAATATGGGAATTTGCAGATTTCCCACCTCTCCTTCACCAATTTCTCCTGTAGACTTGAATTCATCGGATGCATCACAATTTGATATAGACTCTATGTGGAATTCATCGTGAGTCCCACAAGTTCAATAATTATGATATACTTAATCCGTTTGATCTGGATCTATATACGTATTCCTCTCTCTTTATCAAAAGAAGCATTTTTCCCATTGTTGAGTATAATTAATTTTAGCATGTCTGGGACCTCTATACAGCCTTCGCCTTCGTGTCTCAAGCTTGTGAATTTACTCTTGCCTCTAAAATCTATTTTTAATTTATCACTTATGAGAAAAGGTACAATTAATTTGAGTTCAAAGCTTACCTACCTAAAATGGATTTGAAGGGGGCATCTCCTCCTAAGGCGAGGGCAGTTTGTCGCCCTGGTCTACAATGATTCCTCTAGTTCTTTTCCCACCAAATTAAGCTGAAAAAAACTTCAATCCATCTCCTTATACATGCAAAATGCTACTATATTTGACCATCTTTTGCACCCATCAGTAATTAACATATTCTTGGCCGTAGACATGTGTTTCACGAGGAGCGGGAGGCGTCCGATTTACTTTCGGGGCGGATGAAAAGCCAGTCCCATATTGTACCTTGGACGGGTCAGGTGGGGGCATGTTATTTATCATGCTTCCAGCTTATGGATTTGATGACGAATTCGACCTGACGTCATAAAGGCAGGGACATTATAAAGCTCCTTTTAAATCTTGTTGTTCCAATAGCCTTGGATTAAAATCCCTCCCCCCCGCCCCCTCTTCTCTCGTCAAGTATAGTTTCAAAGATCAAAGCCCAAGAAAGGAGGCAAAGGGGCAGAGAAACATAGACCAGGCTCCCAGAAGGCAATGGTTGGTCCTCGAGAGTGGCTCCGGGCCCATTTGGGTTTTCGTTCTCGTTCTTCTAATCTCAGTACAACAGTATACCAGGGTCCCCGATCACAGCCTCCGAACGACAGCGCTCCCCAGGTCCAGGCAGAACTATTCGATCGGGCCGAAAACGACCTCGTGTATGAGCTGAGGCCACCCAAGTCCGAGTGGGTCATCTCCATCGAAGAGAAGCTTGTGCAAGCTCGCCAGGACAATGAAGCTTGCTCATGGGCAAAGCTCTCCATTTACCGGATCCCACACTATCTCATGGATGGCGACGACAAGGCCTACGTGCCCCAGATCGTCTCGATTGGGCCGTACCACCACGGTAAGGCGCACCTCTGCCAGATGGACCAGCACAAGTGGCGCTGCCTCTACCGGATCCTTGAGCGCTCCAATGGCAAGATAGACCGCTATCTAGAGTTGGTGAAGAAGGTCGAGAAGAGAGCTCGTGCCTGTTATGAGGGGACGATATCCATGAGCAGCTACGACTTCGTGGAGATGATGATTCTCGACGGGTGCTTTGTCATCGAGCTGTTCCATGGAGACTCCAAGGGGTTTGCTGAACTTGGCTACCATCCCAATGACCCCATCTTCTCCTCGAAGTGCGGATCCATGCCCATGATCCAGCGAGACATGATCATGCTTGAGAATCAGATCCCGCTCTTCATACTTGACGGGCTGTTCTCCCTCCAGCATCACGGGCTGTTCTGCCTCCAGCTATGCCACCCCCACCAGGAGGGGCCCATACCCAAGCTGGCACTCCGGTTCTTCGACCCTCTGAAGCCGACGAAGGGCCGCCGGACCATCAGTAGCAACAACAGGCTGGAGTTCGATCCGTTACCCAACCAGGGCGAGCTCCCTTGCCTTGAATTGTTCCGGCAGAGCCTCCTAAACCCGAAGCAGGTCCCCGAGGAGGAAGGGACCAAGGTGTCGCCACAAAAGAGGCAACAGCTCATCCACTGTGTGACTGAGCTCCGGGAAGCCGGGGTCAAGTTCAGGGAGAAGGAGACAGACAGATTTATGGACATCGAGTTCGAGGACGGGATCCTCCGGATCCCCCGGCTTCATATCGACGATGGGACAAGGTCGCTCTTCCTCAACTTGATAGCTTTTGAACAGTCTCACATCAATAACCGCAATGACATCACGGCGTACGTAATCTTCATGGACCACTTGATCGACTCCCTCGAGGACGTCAGGCACCTCCACCAACGCGGGATCATCGAGCACTGGCTTGGGAGCGACGCTGAGGTTGCTGACCTCTTCAACCGGCTTTGCAAGGAGGTGGTTTTCGACCAGAACGACTCTTATCTCTCTGAACTGACCGAGAGGGTGAACGAATACTCCAGCCGCAGATGCAATCGCTGGAGAGCCAGTCTCAAGCACAATTACTTCAGCAATCCCTGGTCGATCATTTCCTTCATTGCTGCTTTGGTTTTGCTTGCGCTTACTTTCCTACAGAGCTTCTATGCAGTCTATGGCTACTACAGGCCGCGCTCTTGATTTCTCAAATGGTGGAAATTATCGTAGATGAAAATCTGTGAATTAGAATAGTGGCTAATTGAATATAGCAGCCAACCTGTGGATGAATGCCCTGAGTTATGGTGGTCTCACCTCCTAGTGAAAAGCGTATGATGGTGGTCAAACTTAGACCGCATAATTTGTAACTGTTATGTAATGGTTCGACATGGCAATATATTTCACGTAGACTAACTTATAGTTTTTATATGACTATCCTTAACTTTCCAGTGACGAATCTTTCGACCCTTTCTTCACTTAATATTTAAATTACGCAAACGAATCTAACGTAATTCGATGAAATTGAGGAAAAAGTACTAAAGTAATTTTTTAAGAGGTGATAGCTTATGTTATGAAAATATAGGAACAAACAACTTATAAAATAAGGAAACTAATGTTTGCTTCTTAGATAGGCGAGAAACAACCTCTGATCCTCTCCTTTTTTCATAGTAACTAAGCCAATCAAACCGATGGATTATATCGAGTCTAGATTGAGTCATAAATAGTGTGAATTCAAATTAATCCGTTAATCCTTTATGATCAATTTATTTGTAATGCAAATTTAATCCATACTCAATTCGATCTATACCTAACACATGCTCGACTCGAGCCATATCGCTAAACACTTCCATATTTAATATAATCTTGGAAAAGTTGTATCTTAAGATTTTTTTTTTTAAATTATATTGTTAAAACACTTTCATAAAATCTAAATTTAGTGGACAGTTTTTATAATTTTTTTTATTTTGTTTATAAATATTCTTTTTCTTTCTTTTTTTCCTTTTATCCCTACAAAGTCCGTCAATCGGTGCTCCCTAGTCACAAGGGCCCGTCGACCCTTGCACAAATTTGGGAAATTTCCAAATTCGTCACCAAGATTGGGAAACTTTCGGCGAATTCATCTTCCCTGTCTTTCCTCTCCAGGATCCTCATTCCCGCCAAATTGCCTCCAAGACCGATTGCTTGATCCCTTTCCTTGTCCGTTCCAATTTCCAGTTTGTTCTTAAGTTCGATCGCTGTCTCCATGATTCTAGCGTAATGATCCCGTATCCCTTTCCTTTACTCTGATTTTCCTTGTGTAATCTTGGAGCGATTTCTTTCCTGTCCTTAGTCTAGACCTTGTTTTCTGTAAGAAATGGACGAGTTCGGTGTCTTGACGGAGCGGTACAGCTTGAAGTCCCAACGGAAGTCGGTTCTCATGGCCGCATCGAAGCGTCCAGACGGGATCAGCAAGGTCAAGCGTGAAGCTCCAGTCAGAATCATGCTTCCACCAATTGATCCTCCTCTTATGCGTCCAGATCAGGGTGAGGATGGAACCCTCACCATGGTCGCAAGGCCTTGCCGGAGTTCGTAGAAAAAAAGAAAAAAGAAAAAAATTTTAAATTAAAAATATAGAAAGTTAAAAAAATTTAAAATGACATGTTTATGATTCATTTAAACTTGTTAAGTAACCCGAAAAAAAAAAAAAAAAAAAAAAAAGAAGCTTGTTAAGCAATCCACCCGTCTAAGACCTATTAAATTGTTAGGTAACCTATTTAAGACCTACTCAAGCTTGTTTTTAAAACTTTTGACAATCCATTTATAACATACACCATTAAATATGTGTCAAAATATGAGTTCTAGACTTTTTTTGCCACATCTAGCGGCAACCAAGGTGAATTTTAGGCAACCTCCGTGTTGTGATGAAGTTCAAACAATTGACAAAAAGGTGATGGTTCAGGTCTTTGCGGGACTCCCTCCTCTACTTCCCCGATTTCTTAACCCAGATTAATTAGATAGGGTGAATCCCAAACGTTGATTTTATGTTGGTCTGACAAGATCAACGGCTATGAAGAAGCGTTTATTTGCAATGTCAAGCATAATTAATTTTGGCATGCCTTGAGCATGTGCGTTCACTTCAGCTCAGTGCATCAAGAGTTTGTGAGCTATTCTCACTAACTCTTCATGATACATTCCTAACATATCGCTTATAAAATACTGCAATTAATTTGAGTCCAAAATTTACCATCCTAAAATTGATTTAAAAGGGCCATTTCTTAGTAAAATGATCAGAGTTTGTTGTCCTCATCTACAACAATTCCTTCTAGTTATTTTCCCACCAAATTAAGTTAAATGAAACTTCACTCTATCTTTCTATACACACCAAGTCCATGGTGTGAAAATGGTATTAGATGAATGTTATTTTGAAGCACCAAAAAAAATTTTAAGGATGCAAATCAATTTTACGTGAACACAGATAGGGCAGACATAATTAGATACGTATATATTGAATCGCATTAATTAAATAATGTGGGGCAATTTCTTTTGTTGTACATTTTTGCCTAATCCCAATCCCTAGGTCAAACATGGACAGAGGACCATATCTCCCCCTCCCTGAATTAATAGATCTTGGATTGTGCCCTAGGAGTTTGTAATAACTAGTGTAGTGCCACCACATCGAGTTCTCATCTAGGTTTATCCCTTAATGTGGGGGATTTTTCTCAGGTAGATAATGTACTGTAAATTATTGTCATTCAATTATTGAGATTTGCCAATTCGTTGTCTTTTTTTTTTTTTTTCCACCTGTCAGTCATCCGAATTGCCAGGATTTTATTATATACCATGTGCCATTAATAATAGAAAAGTAATGGATCATAAATAGAGTCAAAAGCATAGGAACAGAATGATCACATGTATAATGGACCCAAATGTTTATATAAGATAACGACGGATAGCATTAGTGGAATAATGGTGGAATTGGGTTTATCTGAAAAATGAACTAAAACTAACATGATAATGTCACAATCTTTGTCGAGGCAAACCACCAAGAGAAAATAAATGGATTACTAAGGGCGCGCATGGTAATCATTATGTTTCTATTTTTGAAATAGAAATCCATTTGGTAAAAAAATTTACTTTTTTTATTTCTGGAACAGATTTCTATTCCAGAAATAGGGTTGGAATAAAAATCAAAAAAAAATTTCTTTTACTTTTCTATTTCTGGAATAAAAATCAGAAATTGTTTCTCTCTTTCTTATTTCTCACCCAAAGGAATTTCTTGCCGTCCACCGCTCACAACCACCACCACCACCACCCCCGCCCACCGCCAACGACTGGCCACCGCCATTGGTCGCCAGTCGGCAGCCAGCCGCCACCCCTCCCATTATTGCTGTCACTTGGAAAAAGTGAATTTTTTTTTATTATTAAACGAATTTCTATTCCAAGAATAGAAATTTTTTGTCGTTATCAAACGCATTTTTTGACTCAAAAACTTATCCAAAAATAGAAATGGAAAAATATATTTCTCTTCCAGAAATCAATTTTTAGTCAGAAATATTATCATTCGCGCCTTAAATGTGGCACTTAGCACAAGCTCTCCAAAGTATTATCAATGCCAATCTAGTTTCTCAATTCAAACATGCAGTTGAACTTATCCTGAAGTCACCACTAGTTGATTTTTGATCAATTAGACATCCAACCAAAATGCAATAGTATATTTTACTTCTACGAACCAAAGATTCATGGATACATAAACTTGATTACACTAGATTAGTTTAACATCCTTTTGGTACCTTTCTGTTTATTTCGAAATATTTTGCAAGCAATCTTTATCGATTTTAATCCTACACCACTCACATGGCAGCAAAGAGTAGCAATAGTGAATAGTAATAACGCAATTGAGCTGGCAAGAGGCTCGCTGGAATAAAGAACTTGCTGTAAATCACCGAGGAGAAGGAGCAGAGCTTCGCTGGCTTCTTGAAATTTTTTGAACGCTCCTCCTCTCTTCTTATGGTCGATCCTTTATGTGACAATTGACTAAACGAAGTACCCAAAATTTAAATGTCAATAGCTATCCCTCTTTGAATGAGAGCCCGTAGAAGTTTCCTTCAAAGATAAATGACGCTTAAATTTAGACCATGCAAATGCGATGATATAAAATGCAAAATGAACATGATATGCAAATGCCAATGCGTACTAGAATACATACATGTTTGTACTTACTTGAAGATCCGGGAAAATATGCCTGGGCACGAGAAAATCTCTTGCTAGTCTTGACAGATATTTAATCATTCAAACAACTAGTTATTCGATAGACTTTGAATTTTCAAAGAGGAAGTTTATCTTAAAAGTTTTTAAGAGCCTGGATATCCTACAATTTCCTAAAAAAGCTCAAAGAAAGAACACCTGGGGTCCTCGCTTGAGGATTTGATAGATTGTTTGATGGGTCATCACTAGCAAGGATGGAAGAAGAGTCAGATAATGAGCACCTCATGGTCCACTCGCCTGAGGATTTGGAACTTTCAAACATCCGGTCATCTGATGGATATTTGATTGAGGTTTTTTTGAAAATCTTCTAGCAATCGGATATCTGAGAGATTTCTGAAAAAAAAGAAACTTAAAGAAGAAGCACTTAGATACTCGATGGCTTTCCGAAAGATTTTAAAAGTGCGGATATTTGGATGAAGCAAAGACTCAGGGAAGCATTCGGATACCCGACAGACACTTGAAACATTCAAATATCTGGTTATTGGATAGATATTCGAAAGTCCAAGAAGTGCTTGGACAAATCGCAAACCTTGAAAGGAGCACCTGGATACCCAATAGGTACTGCGAACACCTGGATACTCGACATATATTTGAATGAGGCTGTTTCTTTTAATCTTCAAGCGACTGGATATTTGACAGATTCCTGAAAAAAAAAAAACTCAAAGAAGAAGCACTTGGATACTCGAAAGATGGTTAAAACATCCAAGTATTTGGTTATCCGACAGATTTTTGGAAGTTCGAAGATTTGGATGAAGCAATGATTCAGGAAAACACCTCGATACCCAACAAACACTTGAAACATTCCGACATCTAGGTATCCATTCGAATTTTATTTTTTTTGGCCACCTATCCACCTATCCATTCGATATTTGAAAGTTTGAGAAGTGCATGGACGAATCGCAAGAGCACCAGGATACCCAACAGGTACTGAGAACACTTGGATACCCGATAAGCATTCAAGATATTTGGAGAATTATCAACTTTGAAGTTAGTCTGAAGTAACGATGCACTTGTCGGGCATGAGAGATAGGGGTGAGCACATTGGACCATCCGAACCGAGAACTGCCCGAACCGGACCGGACTGGCCTGTTTGGTCCGGTTCCTGGGAGCATCAGTCTGGTTCCGATTCCTGGTTTCGGGGGAAACCAGACTAGACCGAACCAACGGACCGGACCAACAATTTTCTATTTAAATATTTTTTAAAATTTCTTAAAAAATACAATAAACCCTAAAATAATAATATTTCTAGTATTTTTTTATTCTTTTTAATTTTTTTGGCTAAATGGTCTATCTTATTGGACCGGACCGGACCATCCACAGTCCCAAAAAATGGGAACTGGTCTTCCTAGTCCAGTTCCTAGTTCCACCTTGGAACTAAACCGAACCGAGAACCAATTACTCCTATGAGAAAACTCATTAGTCTTCGAGGGAGCGAAGAAGAAGGAGAGGACAGAATCATCATCAAAATAATTTTAACTCAACGTGGATTTCTAGAAGATTTTTAAAACAATACTTTTAGTTTGAAAGGGTTTTTTACTCACTCTTGTTTTGCCTTGTCCAATGATGTGGAAAAAAGAGAGACGTTCGATCTTACTATTATCATTCCGTTGACAAGGGCTTAAGTTTTCTTGCAAGCGGTACGACATTATCAATCTAGGAGTTCTTTTAATAGGATCGTAGTGTAGACTTGATCAACAGTTTAGCAAAGAAGATAATTAAATTCTTTGCTCTGAAAGGAATATTCTTCATGCATCATCTCCATTCGGTTTACAAGTTAACGAATTTGCATAATGAGATCAAAACAATCCTCCCTGAGCTTTTTCCAACGAATCATGTAATATTTGAATTCTCCTAGTTAATTTTTTACTTTTTTTTAACAAATCTCCTACATTAATTTAGATGCTTCAATTTGAAGAGAATTTATAAAGGATGTAATGTAGGCTTGGTTAAAGGAATTGAAAAACGAAAGGATCCGTTAAGCTCAAAGAATTTGATTGAAGGGATTTATAGTTGGTCATCATTTTGGCATCATTACCAGTCTTCTATTTCACTGAGAATTGTCTTCTCGTGTAGATGCTTCATCAGCCACAAGAGGCCATTAGTGATTGTTCTAAAATTTGTGAAATCACCACCTTCTCACTAGGGATGATCTTCCACATGTTGGACACAAACACTTTCCTTTCACTTTCTTCTTTCTTTCTCTAATTTTTTCTCGTTCTTCTCTTCTTCTTCTTCTTTTCTGAAAGGGTTAATATGAAAGAAATTTCTCACAATCAAGCTCAAAAAGGTCAAACAACGTTTACATGCACTATTTAGGATATGAAAACAAAATATCTCTTGTCATTTCAAATTGTGTAGCTCTCGTGAGAAAACTGTTTACTTTAATGACACGAAATATTTACTATCATTAGCAAATGTATATAGAGGACTGTGTCTAGGATCAAGTTTGTCTTTCATCATTCCGACACATCTTGTTACCATTCCCAGTATGTCGCACCATTGTACTATATAACATGACGAGTTTCAAATGGAATTTATGAATTATATAAGCAAAACACCATGCAAAGTCCTCTTTCAAGAAAGTCTGAACATTCTACCAACTCAGTCATTCATCAAAAGTTTTCAGCATAAAAAAGTCATCGTAACATGGAAGACTTTATCACAATGGGAACATAGGGTCATACATATATATCTAAAAACAGAAATACTCTTGCAAAATACAAAGTGTTAAGACTTTGGACGGTTTAGCACAAACAAGTTCTTTTAAAGACAAAGCATTAACAAGGTTGTCCTAAAGGAATGATCTTGAAAAGATAAGGGGTGTGCAATCACTAAGATAACAATCAACAATTCATGAAGCATTAAATAAATTGCATGGGAAAATAGGAATCTAGCACTAAGGAATAAATAAATGCTAATCCTAACTAGGTTAAAGGGAAGCTACAATCATCATATCGAAAGTGCGCAATCAATGGCATTTGTCTCTAAGGACAATTGAAACCCTAAGGTAGAGCCATAAGGACTTATTTAAATTCAAGCACAATTTTAAAACAAAAGGCTTCCACTCTTTAAGAGAAAATTATCTAAAAATTATTTTAAAGCTTTTCAAGGAATTCTTTTTCTTTTTTTTTTGGAATTTTTTGGAATTTTAAAATTTTCTGAATTTTAATTTTTTTAGAATTTTCTGAATTTTTAATTTTCTTAATGATATTTTAATTTTTTAATTAATATTTTTATGATTTTTAATATTAGAAAAAATGATTCGGACGGGGTCAAGAGACCCGGCCCGATTAAACCGAGCCGAATCCTATCGGTCCGGGTGGACTAAAACCGGGCTGGCTCTAAGGCCCACTTGGGATTAACTAAATTGTAGCCCACTCAACCTCCAGCCCGTTTCCATATTCTATTCTCAGCCTAATCTATCACTGCGGCCCATGACACTCCAGCTCACCGACAGAGAACCCCAGCCCATTTCCTTTTCTTTCCTATTTTCTTATTTTTTCACTTTTCTTTTTCTTCTTTTGTTCTTTTTTCCTCTCTCCTCTCGGCTTCTCCCTCCTGGCGTTCTCACACCCGAAGCCCCCTTCCGCATCTTCTTCACTGAACATCCTCTACGGACGGGCCCAACATTCACCGCACGATGCACACCCGGGAATCTCATTCGGTCCAACATCGGCGACCAACCTAACTGACCGTCATCGGACCATCACAGCCGAACACCTCTGCACACCACCGAAATAAAACTAGTTCACTCAGGACGTCTTCCATCACATCCGCTACTCATCCCGTTCAATGAAAGAGACACAACATATATCAAACAAATCAAACAAAGTGCAACGCAGAGACCTTATCATCCATGAATATCAAGTTTATAGCAAGAACCTTCGGATTCGAACAGAAACAGAAGCCATTTCTTAAATACTTCTAAGAAACATTTCATCGAGCAGCTTTCAGGCGATTAGCTAGGAGTAATATTGCATGTCGGTGAACCCACACTTTGGTGCCGAGTTCATCCCGCATCAACCAAGAGACATTTCAAGCCGATGAAAACATGTTAAACAGATCACGACATGCTTTCACAGAAATAAACCAAACTTCGGTCTCATTTTTACAACAACACTGACTGAGGCATTATATCGAGCTTTTGGAGCACATTTACTGAAGAACGGACAAACCGACGGAGGACGCGCGCCGGGACTCATGAAAGCCAACCATACAAAGAGGTCGGCCGGAGCTCGCGTGAGCCGTAGGGCCGCAAGCTCCAGCTCGGCGTGCCCAATGACAAGGCCGAAACAGAGCAACTAAGGGCGGAGAAGAAGACAAGTTTGCTCGCCGGAGGTAGCCGTTCCCAACTCGGCGACGGCGAACAGAGGGCGAGCTATACGTATATCGGACTTAGTCTGGTCGCCTCACAACGCGTCCGAGCCGGGATCCTCGGGTCAACACGATTTCGAGACTAGAGAAAGCAAAAAACGGAACCAACCTGGAAGGATGTGTCGAGGAAGGGAAACATTGCGCCGCCGGTCAAGACTCGGGCTTAGTGATCGCCGGAGAGGTCCTCTCACTCCTGGTTCTCACTTCAGCGCTCTCGGATCTCTCTCTCTCGCTCACCCTTCGAAGAAGAAGAAACCAGCTGGTCCCCCAAGAAGAC
>MU090028.1:37719-50504 GCA_014858505.1 Corymbia citriodora subsp. variegata
ATGGAGGAAAATCGGATGGGCCGCGCGGGGGAAAAAGTGCCCTGGCCCTATTCGATTTATTTATATTTTTTAATTATTTTTATTAATTTTTTCGAAATATTTTTAATACTTAACAATAACAATGCAAATATCCTTAATGTCTACGTGTGACGTATTTTAATGAAAATTATTTACTTTACTTTTTTTCTTAGAGACTAATCCCTAATTTTAATGCAATTAAATTCTAAAAAAATTGGGAAAATTTTAAGTGTCAATATACCCTAAATTATTAAGTGTGAGCAAGTTTCTCCAAAGAAGTAACTCTGCAAGAAACAGAATGTTAATCCCTATGATGAGAGCGACCTCATGTTCATTGCTCCTCTTTGAAGAGGACCTCGCAAAAGTTTTCTGCAAAGATTCGAGATTCTTGAATTTATTAATTTGAGCAGAAGTATTATCTCCGACTAGACACTTATGATGCGTTTGGTAACATTTCTATTCTTGAGAATAATTTTTTTTTTAGAAATAGTTCTTTTTTATTTTTACTCCCTAGAATAATTTTTGAGTAAAACATGTTTGGTAACTACTCCTTTAGTGTACTCCTACACAAAGGAGTGTGCAGATGATCAAAGACACCCCAACTCTAAGGTGGCGTGACCCTCCTGGACCGATCCACCACTAGGGAGACAAGATTTAGAGGTAAAGTCAAGTTGGGGACCAACTATCCTCAATCGGCTTGGATTCTTCGTGAAGGAGGTTGAGGAGAGAGCTTGCGCCTGCTACGAGGGGACGATAGCCATGAGCAGCGATGAGTTCATGGAGATGATGATTCTCGATGGGTGCTTTTTGATCGAGTTGATCGAGTTGTTCTGGGGATTCATCAGGGGTTTTGAGGAACTCGGCTACCATCGAAATGACCCGGCCTTCTTGTTTAGGGGATGGACGAACCTGGGCGGGACATGATCATGCTTGAGAATCAAATCCCACTCTTCATACTAGACCGGTTGTTCTGCCTCATGTGCGATCCCAAGCAGGCGGATGTCTTGGCTAAGCTGGCGCTTCAGTTCTTCCACCCACAAACACCTATAAAGATCAAGTTTTACTCTATTAGTATTGGCAGGCTGGAGTGCAACCCGTTACCTAAGGACGATGAGCTCCCTTGTCTTGAATTGTTCTAGCGAAGCCTCCTACACTAGGGCTTGGAGAGGAAGCTACTACAACAGAAGCAGCAGGAACAGCTGTAGCTGTAGTAACAGTAGGAACAGCAGCAGTAGCAGCAATAGCAGGAACAGCAACAGCAGGAGCGATAGCAATAACAGGAAAAACAACGGCAGGAGCAACTGCACATCCCTTGCGTGACAAAGCTCCAGAAAGACAGGACCAATTTCAGAAAGAGGGAGAGGGACAGGTTATGGGACCTCCGATTCAAGGGTGGGACCTCATGATCCCTCAGCTTTTGTATCCATGATGGGACGAGGTCGCTCTTCCTCAACTTGATAGCCTTCGAGCAATGTCACATCAATTGCAGCAAAGTCATCACCTCATGCATAACCTTCATGGTCCACTTGATTAACTCCTCCGAGGACGTGGGACACCTCCATGAATGCGGGATCATCGAGCACTGGCTTGGGAATGACACTGAGGTTGTTGACCTTTTCCACCACCTTTGCAAGGAGGTGGACTTCGGCATCAACGACAGTCATCTCTCTAAAGTGACTTAGGAGGTGAACAAATACTCCAGCCACAGTTGGCATCGCTGGATAGCCAGTCTCAAGCTTTAGTACCTTAGCAATCCCTGGTCAATCATTTCCTTGATTGTTGTTTTCGTTTTGCTCGTGCTTACTTTCGCAAACCTTCAATGAGCCTATGGCTACTACAGGCTGTGTTCTTGATTTCTCGGAGAGTAGAGATTATATGATGAGTGTTTTACAAGTGATGAAATTTTGGTGAATATATGGGAATAAGGATTGTGACCAATTGACTCTTAGTAGCCAATCTCTATATGAATGCGGGAGATGTGGTGGTCTCACCTCCTAGAAAAAAGATGTGATTGGTTGAACTCAAATTGCATGAATTATACTTGTCATGCAGTTTCAACTTCAATATGTCCATATGTTTCCCAAAGGTCATCTTATAGTCGTTTTATGCAAAACTACAACTTTTCACTCACGAATCTTTCTATTTTTTCGTACTTCTATTAGCCGTTTGAATTACATAATGAATGTAACATTCTACAATAAAATTGAATTGAAGTTCCAAAGCATTCTTTTAAGAGGTGATTCAAAATGGCTATGAAAATAAAGAAGAAAAAAACTGCTCATCCAGAAAAAGGTATGTGTACATTAACAATACCAAAGTGCCCCCAAAATCAGAAAGGTCGTATGTAGCCACCTTTGTTGAGACAAAAGTTCAGATTCACGCCAATTGAATCCTTCCATCTTTCTCCTTCGAGATGAAGCAGATCAATTCCACCAATTATAACTGATAGCTAATTGCAACTACCCATCGAAAAATTTAATGCGGACCGATCCCAACCGTAAAACTACCGACAGTTGAACTTGGGGAGGCGGCGGACGAAGGGCCAGGACTTGTTAGAGTCGTGCATGGGAAGAGATGGGCCTCCACCATCAGCAAGTTCCTAGAGCACTGGGTCGATCTAAGGGGAGAGAAAGCCGATGAGCAAGTTCAACACGTGGATGCCTAGCGTGTGCGTCATCATGTAGAAGCCTGCACGAAGTAGACCCAGAGGAAGGACACGCATGCCACCGTCAGCATCAAGATCCATCCTCTCGACACGTGTGGCACTGACTTGTCTAGCAGGTGTTTGACGGTTGCAAGATGGCAGATGCTCGCCTTGACGAGGCGGGGGGGCATTAATGGTGACCGGAATGATCATTTGATGGGTCCGAGACCTTATAGATTGGGCCTAACTAACGCCTTTCAAGTCCATGTCGGTTAGCATGGGCGAGCCTCGCCAATGGGCCTCAACCTTATTAATTAATTATGCTGGCACTTTCTACATAATTCACGATAAAATCCATATTACTACACATGCTAGATTTGGGACAATCCGAACAGGGTGTTGCGCCTCCCTTTTCTGTAAAACTTAAATGCCATCTTGTTGTTAGGGGTGAGTATGGTTTGAGTTGAGAATCCAACACCGAACCTAAGGATCAACCTGCACAATATTGATACTCAATTTTTGGGACTAAGGAACTGACCCTGTTGAGCTTGGGACTGGAGACCAAATTGACCCTATGGGTCTGGTCCAATTCCAAGGTCAATTTGGGACCAACCAATAATTTTTTTTCATTTTTTGTATTCCCTAAAAAAGACAAACTTACTATTTGAAATTACATATTCATCAATAATGCGGTTGGTCAATCAAATTATAAACACCAGTACATATCCAACACAAATTTAAAATAACGTAACAATAGAAATTTCACACTCGACTTGCTAAAAGTAACAAAGCATAAACATGCTCAAGACTACTCATAGAGATACGGTGTTTCCATCATTGGAGCATGCTATTATTCCCTCGCTTTTGATTTGTCTTTCAATCATTTTTCTGTTTGGGAAATGGGATGAGATGGGAAGTTTAAGAGAAGAAAATTCTGGGCTACAGTGCAAGCCACAACTAAATTTATATTGATTTGGCCATTTGAAAGTTGTCTGTTTTAAATATATTTCAAATTTTAGGTATTTGCATATCATTCGGGTTAATAAATCAGTCTACCAATAAAATTTTAGGTATTTTTCAATTTTTTTGTCAAAGGTTTAACTAAAAGTCAAACTCTAGTTGACTTTTTACTAGAAGTTTAATTTTATGGTCAGATCTTTAGATTTTTCTACAACTTTCATTTTTAAGTGAAATTAAATTGTAAGGAATATTTTTATGCGAAAAGCTACAGTCCAACCTGGGGTTGACTTTTAATCAAAGAATTGATCAAAAAGTCAATCCGAAAGTCAATTGTTTAACTTTTCAAGTTTTTATATGAAACGGATAGAAAATTGCTTCTTAACGAAAATTTAAAAATAATACTTTTTGCTCGAAAAACAGGCTCCACCACTATCGGAAATCCATAACTTGATTTTTCTACTACTTTATTGACATGTCGACTAAAAATCAAGTGTCAACAAAACTAAGTCAAATGTCTCCTTTTTACATATGATCGTATGTAATTTCACTTCATGTTTGTTTTCTTACTCATATTCCCATCTATCAATGTTTCCTGTTCAGATTACCTCGTTGTTCCCACCTTTTGCTTCTCATCTTACCAAAGCTCCCTCATCTTCCAGGTTCTTGCTTCTCATCTAAATAAAGTTCATAAGTAATTCACGCATGTTTAAGAGATTGTGACATTTTGGCGGAGTATTTGGAAGCATGCATTTCAGTTTGAGTTAGATATCTCAATAAAGTTCATTTTTGAGGAGCAAGGCCCATGTAAGAGATTGGCTTCTTTTTAGTGGGTATCCTAGGATTTCACCATGTGAGATTGTACTGTTTCCTCTTTACAAAAAGGTAATTAACTTCATTTTAGATACACTTTAAAGTAATCCGGTAATAAATCTAAGGATATAACCGAAAAATGCGAAATGTTGCTTATGTTCTTCAGCGACTTGGCGTAAGTTTTGTACCTCATATATATTTGTCCAAAGACGCCCATTGAATTTAGTTAATATAAAGATAAATATGAAAAGTGTTAGATCGGTGGAGTTATTAAAATATCCCAATTGTATCAAATTTCTCAACAATGGGCAGATCTATAGCATTCATGTCCGACAACATGTGACATAGATAACATTACAAACATTAATGGACAATTTTAAAACTATCATTCTTGTCGTTCTACTATACGAGCAAAACACATTATATGTCCGAACAATAAAAAATAAACGGCACAGATTAAAAAAACGGACTAAATTATATTTCCATAGTACATAAACCAAAGTTAGCGATGTCATAAATATGGATTAATCATGTACATGTTCATGGTGAAACGTACTACATGTAAATAAACTTAGGTAATTATCTAAAATCCTGATGAATTTTGGCACAGTTCGTGCAATATCTCCTAAATTTTCTAAGGGGGTAATCTATTACATTGCAAAGATCAAGAATTATTGTATGATGTTGTCAAAGTTCAAAAATATTACGAGCAACTATGTTATGAATATGATTTAGTTTATCAATCACTTATTTCCTTGAAAGATTACTTTGTAATTTCTACAAAAAAGACATCCTATGTTAATTCTCTTATAAGACTGATTTACTTTTTAGAGATGTATTTAACAAAATTCAATATCTAAGATTAAGCGCATCTGGTTTCAATGTTGATAACTTAATCTCAATTTCCTATTCAATTTCCTATATTAATGCCAAAATATTGACATGGCATTTTTCTAGCAATCTGGAGTCGAAACGGCGTTATTTGGGGGTGCTGACATGGTCAAAATAAGTCCAAAACGATACCGTTTTGGCCAAACTTTAGTTTTAAATATAAATATTAAATAAATAATATCAAAAGCAAAAATTTTAAAAAAGGGGGGAGGGGGAGGGGCAGTAGCTCGCCTGTGGCCACCGAGGCGGCGGCCACAGACAGGTTGTTGCCCTATTTTTTTATATAATAAATTTCGAATAATATTTATATTAAAAAATAAAGTTTTGCCAAAATAGCGTTGTTTTGGGCTAATCTAGCCACATCAGCACTCAAAACGACATCGTTTTGGGCTTATTTGGTCACATCAACACTCAAAATGACGCCGTTTCGACCCAACTCGCTGGAAAAGTATAACGTCAGCATTTTGGCCGGATTTTTTTGCAGTTAGCACTTAATTGATCATTTTTGCTTCGATTTTGACACTTAAATGTATCTTTTGTAACTTTTGATACTTAGAATCATTTCGTGCTAAGTTTTGACACTTGGGTTGTACTTATACCTAGGGGTGTCAAAAACCGAACCGAAATATAAAACCGAACCGAACCGAACCGAAATTTCGTATGTTTTCGGTTCGGTTAACCGAAAAATAACCGTTAACTTTTTCGGTTATTAACCGAACCAAATTGGAATTCTTAATAAAATTGAATAATCTCTCTTCTTTATCCTCTCTTTTTTACTTAAATTTCAATAAACAAAGTAAAAATAGGAAAACCGAAAAACCGTCCCGAACCGAACCCAACCGAATCGCATTTTCGGTTCGGTTCGTATTCAGTTCGGAACGGTTTCGGTTCGGTTCGGGATGGTCTCTTATCGGTTCGGTTCGGTTCGGTTTTTTCAAAAAACTAAACCGAACCGAACCGAAATTTCGTATGTTTTCGGTTCGGTTAACCGAAAAATAACCGTTAACTTTTTCGGTTATTAACCGAACCGAATTGGAATTCTTAATAAAATTGAATAATCTCTCTTCTTTATCCTCTCTTTTTTACTTAAATTTCAATAAACAAAGTAAAAATAGGAAAACCGAAAAACCGTCCCGTCCCGAACCGAACCCAACCGAATCGCATTTTCGGTTCGGTTCGTATTCAGTTCGGAACGGTTTCGGTTCGGTTCGGGATGGTCTCTTATCGGTTCGGTTCGGTTCGGTTTTTTCAAAAAACTAAACCGAACCGAACCGTTTACACCCCTACTTATACCCCTTGCATGAGCACTTCAAAAGAGTGGGATTGTACCATAATTTGATTAGGGCAAAGGAGGTAAGAGAAAGTGTAGTGGCAAATTCGCAATAAGTTGGCCAGTGGAACCACGGATCTACTCCGTGAGTAAAGGGTGAAAGAAACTCAATGGGTCGAGATTCAACATCAAGGGTCCCACCTAAGATGACTCAAGCGATGCTACCTTTGGAACATTGCGCCAAAAGATGTGTGTGCTCACAAAACGACATGAGCTCCCCACTGTCTTTCAATTATTACTTCAAGAAAAGGACCATAATGTCCTTTGTCCTTGCCATGTCTTATTAGATTGCAAATTATAATAATTATTTACACGTATACTAATTAATTATCTGACCAATAAAACTAATTAATTATAAATATGGATAATATCCATATTTGGAACTCACCTTAAGAGAAGTGATGAGAGGGAAGGGAGGGATGAAAACACAATTTTCCAAAAAGGAGAGCATATCTAGACCATGGGATGATCCTCAGGTTGTTTTAGATGTTGTGTATTCAATCGATAGTGATCTTTACACACTTGAAAAAGGGTATCTGCCCTGGGTGTCCACCATCCCTCTTCATCAAGGGATGAGTTGGGCTCCAACCTGGAAGGCACTCCCTACTCATCAGTTGACTCAGCAGGTGTGGAAAGTGCAATGTAAGTTAAAAGGGTGTGTGACGAAAGAAAGATCGTGTCACACTTCCCTTCCATACGAACTCTATTCTGCTTTCGTTTTTCTTTCTTATTCCACTGTCACAACAGTTGGGACATTATCAACCCTTTCTTTTGTATCATCCGACTTTGCCCCGGAACAAGCTATATCTTTAGCCCGGTCATGTGAAAGTAATTAGATGATCGTCATAGATTAGGAAGACATTACGGATGGCGGGTAAAAAGAAGTCTGTTAGGACTGCTGGAACTAAAGGAACTTAGCCTTAGACTTAGACTGGGACGGATAAATCTAACTAGGAGGACTTATACTTACACTTGTTTTTTCCGATTTCAAGTGCTGTCTAAGAAATCATCCTCAGAAAACTAGCATCCCGGATGGTCGAGCTCAAGGAAAGCATATACGTAGCCCACATTAAAAGAGTGGCTAAGAGAAAATTATAGAGCAAAACACGACTCCAAGAATAGAAAAGTATTGTATGTATGTACAATCAAGATGATATAGATTGACAGTTACGCTCCTCATGTTATATTATCACGTTTGATCAATGTTAGTTATGTTAAAATTTATGCACGCAATTTATGGCAAATTGAAAGCGAGCTGTAAAGTAAATGAATGATATTCAATGTCCAATAAAATTTTACCACGTCATTGAGTATATTAATTTAGTAGCCAATAATGAATAAATATAGCATTTCTCCATTATTTACAATCAATATGACTCGTAAATTTAGAAATTCTCATTTTTTATAGATCGACTTTTTTGACATGTTATTCTCCCATGATATGAACTCTATGCCAAATAACCTCTCGACAAAGCAAGGAAGAAAGTATGTTATGCATGAGTTATATAAATATCTTAGGACAATCCTTTTTGAATTCAATCCTTAATTTGTGTTTCGATTTAGCATTTGATAAATGTTTAACTTCTCACATATTAAGAATAAACAATTTGATATTTGTGTCATCTCAATGGATCTTAGGCTTGCATCTTATCTAGTTAATAAATTGAATAATGATATCTCACAAGCATCGTCTTTATTTGCCTAAAATGCCATTCTCGACTTAGAGAGAAGGATATTTATAAAAATAGACAATGCCATTAAAAATCGGATGGAAATGCGGAGAAAATGTTAGGTGCGTGCGACGTGCCAGTGTGTCAAACGAGAAGAGGCCTCGTTGATCGACACGTGTCTTGGCTGTCAGTCCATGTCAAAAGTCTTTTGCCCATTTTCTCTCTCTTCTGGGCCTTTTCTCCTTTTCTTTTCTCGATTAGCACGTTCTCTTCTGCCAATTTTTTTCAAATCCAGCGCCACTTCTTCTCTCTCCCCTCTGCACTTTCTCTCTCCGTCTCGTCACCTTCACGCACAGCTTCTTCTCTCTTCCCTACTAAATGTTTTCTCTCTCCTGCACTTCTCTCTAAGGTGCGACTCTCTTTGTCTCCCTCTCCCTTCGACCAACCCTCAAGCCCTCCAGACACCGTGCGTCGACCAACGACCACTGCGAGCATCCATGTCATCTCTGAGAGCGGGCACCGGCTTCTCTCCCCGAACCCATGAAAGCCATGATGCTAGTCTTAGCAATGGGCCACTTGTACTTGATCCCGAGCGAGTCGAGCTCCTCCCTAATGAGTTGGCTCGTCCAGTGCTCTTCGAACCTGAGCTCTGGGCACTCGTGGATCCTCCTTCTGATGTCTCACATCCATCGGAAGAACTCCCGGTCCTTGGCCGATTGGAGCAAGCCTTGGGTCAAAGACTTGAACTCAGGCTTGGGATTGAGCTCCAGAGCGCACGAACGACAGACAGGGAAGAGGGAGAGCGATAACAGCAGCAAGGGAGCGAGTCCCATTTTGGAAGAACGGCTCAAAAACTCGACGCGATTACAAGTTTGATGAAAAGTGAAAACTAGATGAGCGATGACAGAGTGAAGATGCGTGTAGACGAGTCTCGTTGTTATGTTGCTTCTTGGTAGAGGCGAGACAAGTTCGGAAGAGAGAGAGGGACGTTCTAGCAAAATGTATTTCCTCAAATTCTCGTAGATTCTTGAAGTAAAACGACAAATTTTATTAATTTTTCTTCCATTTTTTTCCATCCTTTTGGACATCCAAAAAGAAAAAAAAAATTACAAAGCTCCTCTACATGCCCATATGAACAATTCAACGAGGAGAGAAACAAAGTATTTCGGTCGACTGTAACCAATCTCATTGTAGTAAAAATATCGACATATCTAACCATCGAAGCCCAACCTATTAAAGAAAATCGCTAAAATCGCGTAGCATTATGGACATATCTGAAGCTCACTAATGATTCCCCTGTGAAGAAAGAAGCTTGCAACATCTGGGTCATCGGGTTGGATCGTTGTGCATCACCAAGAGTGGCATAGGGGCAGAACTGGCTGCACCATCTGTGCGTTGTAGCACATCCCGAAGCTCGGAGTTCCTTCCACTTCCAGTGACACATTGCTCATGATGGGGCCATATGACGACGTCTCCGAGAGCATCATCTCCTTAGGGGTGGTGAAATGGATGTTTTGCCCAGGCAGGACGTCACTGAAAAGGCAGTAGTCCTGAAATGACAGACAAACTTCTCGGTCTTTTGAACAACATTTCATGAAATCCCAAACTCCTAGGGCGGGGGACCGTTGGCCGCGCATGGTGGTCGTCGAGGGCGACACGGTGGTTCGTCCATCGAACGAGGGCTTGGGTTGACGGATTGGAGAGAGAAGAGACAGGGCGGGGGACCGTCGGCCGCGCGCGGTGGTCGTCGAGGGTGTCACGGTAGTTCATCCGTCGAACGAGAACTTGAGTCGACGGCTTGGAGAGAGAAAAGACAAAGCGGGAAGTCTAAGAGGGAGGGCGCAAGGGACCGTCGATCGGGCGCGGTGGTCCTCAATCGGCGCGTAGTGTCTGGAGGGTTGGGGGGCGTCGGAGGGAGAGGGACACAGAGAGAGTCGCACCTTAGAGAGAAGTGTAGGAGAGAGAAAACATTTGGCGGGGAAGAGAGAAGAAGCTAGGTGTGAAGGTGAAGAGACGGAGAGAGAAAGTGCAGAGGGGAGAGAGAAGATGTGGCGTTGGATTTGAAAAAATTTGGCAGAAGAGAACGCGCTGATAAGCTTTATGAGCAAAGCATGGACACAGACTTCTCTCCACCTCTTTCTATACATGTCGCATGTGCAGATTATCATTCAGTCAAATAACATTAATTATAATTATGATTAATACCACAAAAACACTCCAAACCGATATATTTGTGATGAATTTATCCCAAACTAATTTTTTATCACTAAAAGCTTTAAATTGGTACATTTATAATAAATTTATCAAAAACTAATTTTTGACCATGAAAAACCATAAACTGAAACAAGTAACAAACTTATCCTCCGTTAGTTTATAATTTTATGCCATGAAAATTTTTTATGCGTTGCCGTGAGTTCGATAACTGTGAAGCGTCGTCAATTTTCTACTTGATTGTGTAGCTGATTGGGCTCCCCTAGGGATTTTTCTTGGATGCGGAAATGACTGAGGCTTCCGAGAGGCAGAGTCACCATCGGTCTCGTGTGAAGTGACTAGGTTAAACTGCATCATTTTCCAACATCTCTTGAAGTTCGAAAAGTGAGGGTTTGCGTATGGTTCCTCTTGTGGTCGAGCTGTAGCATTGTTCTTTGAGATCTGCACTATGAGTGTCACGGATTTGTCTCATCATATGGAAAAGCGAAGCCTCGTGGATTATTTGTTCGGCTTGCTCTGGCTTGTTTTGTTTGATTTGTTATTCATCTATATATCTTTTGGTGTTGCTCATCATCATATCTGTTGCCTTGCGTGTACGTCACGATATAGAACCCTGCACGAAGTAGACCCGAAGAAGGTACGCGTACACAAGCCCCAGGCTTGCCCGTAGGAATATTTTTTCGTACAAAATTCTCAGGTTGGGCTTTAAAACTAAATAGCCTTGTCAAATGCACCCTAAAATCTTGTGGCAATTTCTAGATAATGCACCATATGCTGACGGAAGGGATGATCGGAACAGGAAGTCTATTGGATGTTGCCAGATTTGGGAGAATCCTAACAGAGTATGCGCCTCCTTTATTTATAAAGCCCATATGCTATCACGTTGCTCGTCGGACACCTTTAACCACAAATGTTGGAAGACTTTGCCACAACGTTGCTGTATGATCACTTTTTTTTATACCTTATATATAGGGGTGTCAAATGGGTGGATCGGGTTGGGTTTGCGTTAAAAATGGTCCGACCCATTTAACTTGTTTTGTTCCATTTTCATGTAATGTAAATTTAATTACTTATACCCGACCCGACTCACACTTGACCTATACCCAACCCATATATTCATATTATTGAAATATATTAATATTTAACTTAATTTAGAAAAATCAACTCCCATCCATTTAATTTTTTTTAAGCTTTTCATTTTATAAGTTACTTGAATAAAAACTTCACATCAAATTTAAAAAGTAAATTAAATAATAAAAATAGTAAATAAAATAAAAAATGTAAATACCTTTAAATTGAAATACTTTTGGAAAATAAATTTAAAAAATTCGAATTTATAATTATTTTTTAAAAAAATTGAATTTTAATTATTTTTCTTTTTTTTAAAATAATATAATTTTTAAATATTTATTTTTTCTTTGTTTTTCTTTTTTTCTTCTTCTCAAGCCAACCATTGGCCATGACGATAGTTGGTGGCCGACCATAGGCAAGGTCGAGCTCGCCTAGTTTCGACGAGCTCAAGCTCAGTCGACATCAACGGGCTCGCGTCTCGTCGAATTGGCAAGGCCTTAGCCTTGCCAAATCCAGTGAGCTTGAACTCGCTAGAAATCACGAGACCTTGGCCTTGTCAAATCCGACAAGCTCGAGCCTCACTTGGCTAGGCACTTGCCATCACTATGCCGACCATTGGTTAAGGAAGGAGCAAGAAGAAAGGAAAAAATATATATAAAATAATTATAATTTCGATTTTTATAAAAAAAAAATATTTTTATAAAGTTAATGAGGGAAAGCGAGTGCATGGCTTGAGTTGGAAATTGGTTGGAAATAGGTCTAAATTCTAACCCATTTAAGGCCCATATATATTTTTGTTTTACTTTTTATGATTTATTTATGACTTATATTTAATTTTTACTTGATCCACCGATCCATTTAGCTAAAAGTGAATCATAATATAAATTCATAATCCATTTTGACACCTCTACTTAAATGCAAAGTATTACTATAACACTCAAAAACTCTGAGATGTTTTGAGAGTGTGCTTAATTTTGTGCTCCCTCGTATGTACTCACACACTTCAAAAAAAGACGTAAAGGGCTAGCTCTTACTCCATGACTTAAATAGCTTCTTCATACACATGCTCTCAAGTAATATTCTTCTTAATAAATATGCGGGTGGACCGAGCTGGGCCTCAAGACCCTTGTCGCGGTCCTGCTTGCCCACTTATTGGGCCTCGGATTTTGTCCACGCCCCC